>JAPKLY010000709.1:161819-178408 GCA_026898435.1 Prunella vulgaris
GAGAAATTATAAAGGATATATATGACTTTTTCATCTTGTTGCACGTTTTTCAAATTCAAAGCAAATTGACCAAAAAGCGGATGGGTAATTGTAGCATGCAAGTAAACGACCTAGGACAAGAGAGAGCTATGGATCCCCGAAGTCATATGTTGGCATAAGTATTATAGCAACGATTCCGGTTTTTAAATTATCAATTGTAAATATCAAGCAAACAAAAACAAGTAAATTATCCTAACTTCAAGTAGAAGTGCAGTGAGAGTGAAATGCTTCGGGTGCTATCCTTATGATTTCAACTAATGTGTTCGTGTCCTAATTACCTATCAACTGCTATCTCAATGGTGATGATAAGGGCTACCGCTATGCAAATGAAGACCGATCCCTTTTGAGGCTTGGGTGATCAATTCTAGTTAATTAGCACCTAATTAACTACAAACGGCTCCTAGGATAGCGAACGCTAGGAGGTTCGCATAGATACCGTCCCTAGTTTCCCCCTTCACTAAACACCCTAATTAACAATCAAGACATCTAATGTCACTTAATGGTAATTCTAAGCAATTTACACCCTCTCGGGTCAATAAACCACTAATTGAATCTAATTAATAACCTAACCTTTTTTCACATGATCAATTAACCACACACCCAACCCTAGTTGTAACATATAATCATCAATCATGGAATACTCAATCAAATAAATCAATTAAATCAAGATAAACACATCAAGAGAATCATAACACCAAATCCATAGCAAAATCAAGAGAATCAAAACACAAACACATCAATCTCCATGACAATTCCAACACCCAAAGCATTAAAGAATTAGCCCATGGCTAACATGACCATAACAATTAAATTAAAGGTGGAATTAACAAAGCCCATACTAAATTGAAATAGATTCTTGCAAAAATTAAAAGATATTACCAATAGAATTAGCAAAAATGAAGAACAAGTGCAATTTAACATCAATCCATCAATTCTCCAATGGGTCTTCCTCCAAACTTGAAATTACTCGGATACGAAGCTAAGACTATCCTAATAGAACAAAGCACAATGCTAATTTATAAGCAAAATTGAAATCAAAAGTGAAATCTCAAGCTAAAGTATGAAAAATGTGGAAAAGAGGCAAAAGTAAAGAGAGGTTTTCTTGGGGGAAGGGTTTCTTATCTCTCTAATCTGAAATGGAAGGGTATTTATATGATGGATAAGTGGAGAAATCCGTTTTTTCTTACCCGTGCATGTTCAAAAATAGATTAACACAAGCACAGTTTGTCTCCATGAGCACGGGTCGTGCTTTAGGTGGTAACCCGTGCTTAATTCTTCGGCTATATTTTCTCGGACAAAAATCTTGACCACTGGTCATGCATTAAGTGTTGAACTGTGCATGTACATTTTCAAAATGAACTAGCACGGTTTGGCTTTCAAGCACGGGTCGTGCATGCACATTTTTCCACTTCCTTCAAAAACTTCATTTTCTTCCTCCTAACACCTACAAATTCAACTTTTCTATCCAAAATAATGAGAAACACAAATATATGAGGGTTAATCAATCAAATATAACTTTCAATCATGATAAATAATACAATAAATGCATCAAATATGATATGAAAATGGACACAAATCACTCCCCCAAACTTAGAGCGTTGCTCGTCCTCGAGCAACAAGAATTACAAAACAAAGGAAGAGCAGCATCCACCCCCCAACAAGTAGTTATGAATGGTCACCAAGTTCTTTCCATCAAATCAAATTCTCAAGTTGGACAAATCAACAAAAGTAATCATCTCGTATGTATCAATCAAAACAAGATCAACCGCAAGAGACACAATTTCCTCATAAGGATGTGTATTTCTCTCTACACTCAGTGTTTAAGGGATAAGATAATCACTCAATGTCAAAATCACCACACATGCAACCATATGCTTGCCCATGCTCTACTTCTCTTACCTTAAGACAATGAAAAGTATGCAAAATAAAAAAGGACTTTCTTTTGATTGTAACGTTAAGCTCTTTGGTTAAGGTGGGTCAACATTTGGATAAGAGTGACAAAATCATTGTGGAGAATTAAGACTTGCTAACCTTTCACACAAGGTTTGTCATTCTCTCTTTCCATTGCTTCCTTTCTTTTTCTTCCACACTAAGCTTCTTTTGAAGATCAAATCTCAACTTTGTTTAGGCCCTCTTCAAGATTGTACACACAAGCATTCTTCTTTTTTTTTCTCTTTTGTTTGCATCACAACTTTTTCAAGAATTTCAACTTTAAGAACACATCAATTTGGGGCTTTCTTCACTTCAATTTTTTTTTTACATCCTCACAAAGATTTTTACACTTGCTTTTCTCATTTTTCCCAAGCAATTTCACAAATCCAATTCTCCACTTTTGATTAGGCTTTTTAAAGGCTCATGAAAAGGTATAGGTGAATTCTTGGCTAACAATAAAAAGGCATATAGGCACAAATGAGCTAGCAAGGGTAAACATGTTCTTTGGTAAGGGATATTTTGGCTAAAGTGATTTATTAAACAAAAGATGGTCTTTTATCCTCTTAAGCATATTTTCACAATCAAGTTCTTAAGCAAGTTTATGGGCAAGTTCTAGTGCAACATGCATTGAAATGACCACACAATTCAAATGAAAAGAGCCGTTCAAAAATGGAACTGTAGATGCTCAAAGCTCGCGGTTTTTCTGAAATCATGAACACATGCAATATCCTTGCTTGACCTTCACATACTCAATTTTCACAAACTGTCTCATTACCAACCATCAAACCCAATTCGATTTCATAAACAAGGCAAGCCACATCAAGCACTACATCCAACAAATAAGCTAGAAAAGAAGTCATATAAAATCCAAAGGCAATCACAAATATATGAAAATATGGATCTGGAGTAGTTACTTTTACAGACCTGAATGAATAAAAAGAAGTTCAAATCAAAATATTCAAATCCACGAGACTAGAGAAGAGATAAGAAATGATACCACCACCCTTGTAGTTCCACTAAGAAGTTTACAGACTCAACTTCATTGTGGCGGGTGACCTTGATCCTATTCTCTTGCTCTTCGTACTCTCTCATTCTTCTCAACTCCCCTTCTCTTTGTCCCGGGATCAGATTCCTTCCTCTTCGACTCATGTTTTCCTTGTTTGTGGAGTTTGAGCAAGAAATTTCAGCAAAACAGGTACAAAGTCGTGTTTTCTTTGAGCACCAAACGTGACCACTTTTCCAATTTTTCCACATCCTTCACCTATTCACAACAATCAATTCCAAAACAAAAGATATACCACACATAATCCATATCAATTCTCAAACAAAATTACACTGAATACTGGTGCAAATCGAAATTGGCAAAACGATCATACCCCCCAAACTCTTTCTTGCCTAGCAATAGAAAGTTTTGGAAAAATAGTACGTCAATGAGATTGTTACCAATTATCAAACTCAAAAAACCCACAACACTAAGTCTCATAGCAACAAATCCATAAATAAATTCCATGAACTAATCATCAACAAGTAAAAATATGCTTTTAATTTCCCCAAACAAACATAAAGAAGACTCTCCCAAACTTAGACAAAGTCTAAGTTTGAATAGGAGTATTGTACCTCAATCATCAACTCCAACCTCAAAGCATACGAATTTCCCTTCAAAAAGCAATCGCATCGACCACGACCCCCATTCCTACAAAACAAAAGGGGAGAATGAACCCAACACTAATTAAACAAAACAAGAACAAAAAGACAAAAGGAAGAAACGATGGGTTGCCTCCCATCCAGCGCTATTTTTTACGTCCAATGCCGGACGGAACTCAAATGAGTTCAAATTTCCTTTGTAGGCGCTATGTTAGGCACTTTTTTTGGAACTGGAGGAATGAAGTGTTTTGGAATAGGAGAAACAATATATTTCACTTGACGTTCGCAAGCAATTAAGACCCCTCCTTCTTCTTTTTCCAAGTCCAAGACTTCTTCATTAAATGCTCTCTTTACCCTCATAGGTTGATAGGCTTGGATCTTTGACTCACCACTAAAACTCTTCATCATAGCATTGCACCACACAACCTTATCTCCCACGTCAAGTCCTCTTCCCAGCTCTAACTCCCATAAGCTCTTCACCCTTCTCTCATCTTCTTTAATTTGACCAAACAACTCAATCTTTTTTCTCTTCTCAAACAACCCCTCCTGACTTGCATTTTGCTCACGTTCGGTCATCAATGCTTGTTTATTCCATTCTTGTCCATCTCCGGGATCTTTCAAGGGTACTCTTGGAGAGTTCACTTGCTTCATACTCCTACCTTCTTTCATGCCAACATTTAATGTGTGGATGGAGTGACATTTTTCGTTACTTGAAATCTCTTTTTCGAAGTCATAAATTGAGAATATTACCTCTTCTCCGTTACAGCTCAATTTAAGCTCTCCCTTCTAAACATTTATCATTGTTTTTCCAGTTGCAAGGAATGGCCTCCCAAGAATTAAAGGAACATTGTCATCCTCTTTCATATCAAGCACAACAAAGTCGACGGGAAAGACAAACTTGTCTACCTTTACAAATACATCTTCAATAATCCCCTTGGGACACGTTGTCGATCCATCCGCTAATTGAAGAGTGATTGACGTTGACTTCACTTCTCCAAGCTTTAAAATCTTGTTGCTTGAGAAAGGCATCAAGTTTATACTTGCCCCCAAGTCACAAAGTGCCTTGGTCTTCAATTGATCACCAATTTCCCAAGGAATGTTGAAGCTTCCCGGATCCTTGAGTTTCTTTGGGGGGTTCTTTTGCAAGATAGCGCTACACTCCTCAGTCAAATTAAATGTTCCCTTGTCAACTAGTTTCCTCTTCTTTGACATGACATCTTTCAAAAACTTCATGTAATGTGGCATTTACTCAAGAGCATCCACAAATGGAATATTGATATGAAGTTTGTTTAAAATCTTAAGAAACTTAGCAACTTTTCCTCCATCATTTGCTTCACATATCTCTTTAGGAATGGAGGAGGTATGGGTGTAATAGGTACCCCCCCATTTATTACAAGGAATGTCTTCTTTCTTTTTCCTCAACTCCTTCGCTAGCTTCCATTTTGGGATCCACTTCGAGCTTTCACTCTTCTCAAGCTTTTTCTCTTTCAAGTCTTCCACCTCTTGCTTCTCTTTCCTCATATCTTTCTTCATCTCTTTTTCTTCTTCATCCTCCTCTTTACGATCAAATTCATTCTCTACATCACACTCATCATCATCATCATTGACATTATCTTCATGACTCACTTCAACTACAATTTTTTCTCCTTCTTTACCCACATCTAGAATCAACTCTTTGTCATCTTTAGGCATTGAAGGACCCTCATATCTTATCCCACTTCTCAATTGAATTGCATTGCAATATTCACGAGGATTCACTTCGGTGGTGAATGGAAAATTTCCTTTATTTTGCATCCCACTAACGGTAGTGGCCAATTGACCCATTTGATATTCAAGAGATTTCATATGGTTCTCTTGTTGAGTCGCTCCCCTTAAAAAATCCCAAAATCTAGAATTTATGCCATCAAACTTGGAATTTATTCCCTCGAACTTGGAATTGACACTTACTCGAAACTTTTTATCTTCTTCATCTCTCATGTCATTCTTCTTCATCATCAAAGATAACATCTCTTCCACGGTGACCTTTCCTTCTCCTCTTGGAAGCTTTGCCCCGGGGTCAAATCCCGGTAGATATTGAACCACATTTTTTATGTTGGAGTAAGAGAAGTTTTCATGTCTTCTAGCATTAGGATTGTAAGGTGCTCCTCCTTGAGGATTGGCTTGATAAGATGATGATTGACCCCCATAAGTATTGAAAGAATTCCCACCTTGTTGACCTTGAGGTGTCGATATTTCCCTTGACCTTGTATCCCACCTTGATAAGGTTGTTGATATCCTCCTTGTTGTTGCCTCCCCATAAAGTTCACATCCTCCATTTGGGCATTAAATCCTTGGCCATTTTCCTCTTGCATCATAAATGGATGTACCTCTTTAGGTTGGCTAGGAGAGAGAGCATTCACATTTTCGATCAAGGTCATCATCACAGATTGCATCAAATCTCCTTTCTCCACTTGAGCAACCTTCCTAGATCCTTGTGGTTGAACATTCCGTTGGCCCATATTGTTTGCCACGCCATTTAAAATTTCTGTAGCTTCTCTAGATGTAAGGTCAAGAAAATCCCCTTTAGCACACACATTGATATGCCATTGAGGGCAAGAGATCAAATTGTTTATTTCTCGGGAAAACAATGTTGAGGGCAAGAGATCAACAAGTCATTGAATCTCTCCCAAGCTTCCTTCAATCCCTCATTAGGCTTCTTTTTGAACCCCGCAATCTCGTTCCTTGCTTGCACTGTTCTTGAAGGAGGATAGAATTTTTGTAGAATTTTTTTACTTACTTCTTCCCAAGTGTCAACACTTCCCGGTGGTATTGTCTTGCTTAGCCAAGCCTTTACTTTCCCCTCAAGAGATAAAGAAAACATCCTCAACTTTTTAGCATCCTCCAAAACTCCATTATACTTCATAGTGTCGGCCAACTCCCTAAACCAATCCAAATGCTTATGTGGATCATCAATGCCATCCCTTCCTTCAAATGGTTGATCCTTCAAAATTGTTTGCTTCAATTGGTGGCCTATTTATTCCATCATAAAAGTCTCTCATTTGAGGTTCAAAGTAGGCACGAATTGGTCGCCCCTCTCTTGGAGGTGGATCTTGGTTTTGAGGTGGGTGAGGTGGTTGTATTGGATTTTGTGGTTGTGGTTGTGGTTGTGGTGGTGGGAAGTAATTGTAAGGAGGAGGGTAGTAATTTTGTGGATTTTGAGGATATGGGAAGGGATATTGATATGGATTCTTGGCTTGTTGAGGTGGAGGATAATTTCCAAGATGGAAAGGGTAAGGGTTGAATGGATTTGGTTGAACCACTTCACATTGTTGTTGATTTTGAGGGTTAAGACCTCCTTGAGTTACTTGAACTCCATCTCCATTGCCATTAGCACCTCCATCTCCATTTCCCCCTCCAACATCTTGTTGAGGAAGATCATTAGGTTGATTTCCTTCCATGTATCGATTTCTAGCTCTTCTCCGATTTCTCCATCTGTTTCTTCTCCAAGCGTGTGCCTCAATCTCAAGATCAATTGGTTTGATATGTCCTCTTTGAGCTCTTGTGATCATGCACCTAAGAAAGCAAACCAAGTATCAAATTCCAACAAAGAAAATAAAATAAAGCAATAAAATGTCACTAGTAACACCTACTCAACTAACAAAAAGTCCCAATCAAAACTCTCAATCAAGTCCCTGGCAACGGCGCCATTGACTTTTTCGTCTTTTTGCATGTTTTTCAAATTCAAAGCAAATTGACCCAAAAGCGGATGGGTAATTGTAGCATGCAAATAAATGACCCAGTAGTATCGACCTAGGACAAGAGAAAGCTATGGATCCCCGAAGTCATATGTTGGCATAAATATTATAGCAACGATTCTGGTTTTTAAACTATCAATTGTAAATATCAAGCAAACAAAAACAAGTAAATTATCCTAACTTCGAGTAGAAGTGCAGTGAGAGTGAAATGCTTCACGTGCTATCCTTATGATTTCAACTAATGTGTTCGTGTCCTAATTACCTATCAATTGCTATCTCAAAGGTGATGATAAGGGCTACCGTTATGCAAATGAAGATCGATCCCTTTTGAGGCTTGGATGATCAATTCTAGTTAATTAGCACCTAATTAACTACAAACGGCTCCTAGAATAGTGAACGCTAGGAGGTTCGCACAGATATCGTCCCTAGTTTTCCCCTTCACTAAACACCCTAATTAACAATCAAGGCATCTAATGTCCCTTAATGGTAATTCTAAACAATTTACCCCGTCTCGGGTCAATAAACCACTAATTAAATCTAATTAATAACCTAACTTTTCTTCACATGATCAATTAACCACACACCCAACCCTAGTTGCAACATATAATCATCAATCATGGAATACTCAATCAAATAAATCAATTAAATCAAGATAAACACATCAAAAGAATCATAACACCAAATCCATAGCAAAATCAAGAGAATCAAAACACAAACACATCAATCTCCATGACAATTCCAACACCCAAAGCATTAAAGAATTAGCCCATGGCTAACATGACCATAACAATGAAATTAAAGGTGGAATTAACAAAGCCCATACTAAATTGAAATAGATTCTTGCAAAAATTAAAAGATATTACCAATAGAATTAGCAAAAATGAAGATCAAGTGCAATTTAACATCAATTCATCAATTCTCCAATGGGTCTTCCTCCAAACTTGAAATTAATCAGATACGAAGCTAAGACTATCCTAATAGAACAAAGCCCAGTGCTAATTTTTAAGAAAAATTGAAATCAAAAGTGAAATCTCAAGCTAAAGTATGAAAAATATGGAAAAGAGGCAAGAGTAAAGAGAGATTTTCTTGGGGGAAGGGTTTCTTATCTCTCTAATATGAAATGGAAGGGTATTTATATGATGGATAAGTGGGGAAATCCATTTTTGCAATTAAGCCCTTCAATTCTTCAAACATTTCACTAAAATCCCACTTTTTCAGCTCAGCACGGGTCGTCAGTTAGAGCACGGGTCGTGCCTTAATCCTCTAACCGTGCTTAATTCTTCGAATTATGTTGTTCTGATGAACCAACTTCAGCACGGGTCATGCTTTAGTGCTCACCCGTGCATGTTCAAAAACAGATTAACATAAGCACGGTTTGTCTCCATGAGCACGGGTCGTGCTTTAGGTGGTAACCCGTGCTTAATTCTTCAGCTATACCTTCTCGGACAAAAATTTTGAGCACTGGTCGTGCATTAAGTGTTGAACAATGCATGTACATTTTCAAAATGAACTAGCACGGTTTGGCTTTCAAGCAAGGGTCGTGCAAGCACATTTTTTCACTTCTTTCAAAAACTTCATTTTCTTTCTCCTAACACCTACAAATTCAACTTTTCTAGCCAAAACAATGAGAAACACAAATATGAGGGTTAATCAATCAAATATAACTTTCAATCATGATAAATAATACAATAAATGCATCAAATATGATATGAAAATGGACACAAATCAATATATATATATATATAGAGAAACTATAAAGGATATATATATATATATATATATATATACACACGCATACCTAAAACTGGCAGTCCTCTAAATCGATGACAACACACAACCTCCTGTGCTGCCATCGGGCGAGAGAAGAAAGATGCCCCAGTCCGAGCCTGCGATTCCTCTGCGATGCCTCGGTCGCCCAGATCAGTGCCGGCGATGCGCCCGCGATGCCTCAGTCGTCTTCTCCGGCGATAACTCACAACGCCTCTTTCGTCTTCTCAGTCATCTCTCATGTTGCAGTCGGGGCTTGAGCGCACCATGGTTCGCTGGTGGCTGTACAGTGGCGGCTGACGCCCCTCTCTCTCACTTGTTTACATGTGTAACCATATATATACATAAGATTATATATTCTATGTAACGTTATATATATATATATATAAGATTATATATTATATTAGTTATTTGACCTAGCGTGTATGACCATATAGATTTGTATAGCGATTTCCAACCACTTTTCCTCTTTATAGTGGTACTAAACCGCTCTATCGGCATTTTTTTTTGTCAAAAGCAATTTCTAAACCGCAATGTAATCATTATTTCAATTTTTTTCTTTAATTTTCATATTTGATAAGAGAGATCATTGGCATAAGAGATCTCTAAGTGACGTCTTGGAGAGCTCATTGGCAGAGTTGTAAATGAATTAAATAATTTTGATTCGATTTGATATTTGTATTCAAATTATGATATTCGTATTCGAAATTTTATGATTCAAATTCCATTATAAATTGTGAGGCCCCATGTAGGAGTGTCATCTCTTTTCTTTATATTTATTTAAAAGACACATTATTTGTCATAAAAATAATAAGTGATTTTCATTTGAAATTGGGAAAACAAATTGACTTTGAATTTTCACCAACGGAAGATTATATCGTATAAACTCGAGTTGATATTTTTTTCAAGTGCCTAACTCGTGTCATACCCACATATCTAAATTAAACCCTTGCTTAATTAAGATATTACGAAAATAGACTATCACGCTCGTGATAAGAAAATATATAACTAACTCAATATAATAAGACACTTCATTATGTGATAGACTAGTCATGCATATAAAGCTTAATTTCAAAATATTTTCATAACATCCTAGAGTTTGGAAAAAAACTTGACAATTTAACTAGAAAATCCAAATCCAAGCATAAAAAATTTAGAAATTATCTTCAAACCGATGACATAAGAAAATACTTAATTAGACCTCTTATAGAAAACTTAAACCATTACAATATTATTTAGATGGAGTCGACGCAGTCACTCACACATCCTCGTTTCCTGAAATAGTTGAAGTAGAATCATGAGTCTTCTCCCCGAGGAGAAGCCCAGTGGGATAACATATAATGCATAATGCATTAAAAAGACTAATAGCATATCAACCGAGTACATGCCAGGCCCATAGGCCCGACTAAGTTCATACTGACATAGTCCGTAGTGTAATACCCCGAACCAAATTAGATTTTTTTCTATTTATATTACATTTCATGTTATTATATTTATATATTTTTGCTAGATTGTTCTTTTACTCCTTTGAGGACACTAAGTTTTAAAATGAGTGATTTCTACTTGACGGAGCACTCCTAGCACCGTAACTATGAATCAAATACTAATAAATCATTTGAACGAATGAAATAAGATTCAAAAAGGGATTTTAAGACCCTTTGGGTGTAAAATATTTATAAAAAAAAAAAAACCTGGACGTTTGTCTCCAAATGTCGAACCGAAAACTCTAAAATTTGAAAAACTTCGATCCGACGAGTAATTGCGGATCTTTATTAGAACTTAAGTAATAAAATGGGTTAAACATAATTTTTAATTAACAAATACAAGATATAAAATTTTAGGCTTACAAAACGAGCAACATATTAATTTTTGGAGCCCAAAATGCGACCGAATAATATCCGTTTTCAACACCGAAAACCATATCGCGTCCCAAAATACAGTTAGAACTCAAATTCCCCTCCTAAATTCCCTTATTGGCCGAAATTATCAGCTGGGAATGAAGAGATGTGGAGTCAAAATGCCCATACCCCTAAATTAAGGGGCCATACCTTCTTTCCTACTCCCTTACCTAACCTTGACTTCTCTTACCTCCTTATGAAGCCATTGACCGGTCACATGCCCCCCCATTTCCTATATATGAATTATCTTAGTTCATTTCCTACTTTGAGCAAAGAAACCCAAAGAAAAGAAAATCCACAAACTCCCTTCTCACTCCCTCACTCAACTTTTGGTCACCATACTTACAAAAGGTAGAGAGATTTTCTTCTCCCATCTCCAACAACAAGAGAGCTTCCTTCCTCAAGTATCAAGAAATCCATGGAGTTAGGTTGAAGGTTGGAGTCATTTCCTTGCAAAGAGGAAGCCAACATCTCCCCCTCTCTCTTTTAAGTTCATGTTTTTCCTCTCCACTTCTCCTAACTTACTATATTGCCTTGTTTTAACTCGAAACCAAAGTATTCCTCCAAGTGTTGCTCCATTCCTACAAGCTTAAGGGTCAAGGGATAATAAAGCTTCTTTTGTTAACAAGAAAAAGGCTCCAAAGGTTGTAAAACCCCAACTCAAAACATTTGGTTTTCTTGCATGTATATGTGAGCTATGTGTGTTTATTGTTCCATATTTTTAGAGACCATGAAACCCTAGGACTTTATTACTTTCCAATGTTCAAATGCATGATGAATGAAGTCTAGAATGATGTTTTTGAAGGAGTTAAAATGTTGGTTGCATGGTAGTTATGAAATTGAAAATGTAAGTGAAAGCATGCACACAAACCACACACTTTATGCACTGACCTCGAATTTCTTACAGAATTCGGACCTCATATGTTATAAATTTTTGGATGATGTTTATATGGTTGGAAACTACATCAAGTTATATTTTATTTGAATCAAGTTTGAGCATTTTTGGAGTTTTCATTAATAAGTTATGAATTTTCTAAGAAAGTGTGGCAAAATGCCCCTTATTTCTAAAGTATGGATTTTCTGGGAGTAATAATTTCGTGAAAGAATTCTTTTAAAATTTTTATAAATTACTACATGTAGTTAAGTATCTTTATAATTTATTTCACGATTTTTGGAGATGTGTAAATATTTTTACCAAAATTATTTCGAAATTGCTCAATTCTGGAACAATCTGCCATGTTTTGGAAACTAGCCTAGAACTCATATTTTCCTAAACCAAATAATATGAAATAAATTTTATATGTGATTTACACTTGATGTTTTAGTCACTGTAAAAATTTCATGATTTTTGAATGAGTTTTGATATTTATAGAAAATTCTCCAAGTTGGTATAAGTGTGGGTCAACATGCAAACTGCAGTACTTGAATATTGTTGATTATGTGTTATTTCCTTGTTAGAAGGAAAACAAATATTTTCCCATGAGGAAACTAGTCTAAAGCCTTGGTGAATTCTATGTGAATGCATGATTTATGTGAATGGCATGATATTTAGTGTTGATTTTAGATTAAGGACCATATGTTTCTTATTTGCCTTGAGAAAGGAAAATATGAAGAACCTTATAAAATTCTAACAAAGTTGAGTATGCTAAATGTACCTAGATAAGAACCTCAAGCTACTAATTACCTTAAAACATTTTATTAACTTCTTAAGTGAACAAAAAAAATGCTAAGTAAAGTGTATGTCCTTATCGGACTAACTTTATAAACCTTAATAAGAATTCTTAAACATTAATAACTGAAATATAGCGAATGGTGCTAGGTCTAAGTGTGCGGACGGTGACGAGAATTTCTGGTGAAAGGAACGGTGATTTTTTTGCAAAAAGGAAAGCGTTTAAGGTGGGTGGCATTTACAGTATTGCCTTGAATATTATATGGACTGTTGGTGTATTTGAATGAAAATGTTTGACCTTCGGGTCCGATTACAAGGTTATTACCCAAATGCCTACGGGTGAAGTATCTCAAATGATATGTATTAGTTTGGCTTGTGTAGCTAGACGCCGCAGTGGACAGAGCCTCAGGGCTATATCTCAAATGATATGTAGTGGTCTGGCTTGTGTAGCTAGGCGCCACGGTGGACAGAGCCTGAGGGCTATATGATTAAAAGTATCTCAAATGATATGTAGTGGTCTGGCTTGTGTAGCTAGGCGCCACGGTGGACAGAGCCGGAGGGCTATATGATGAATGATGAGCCTTTGTGGCTATGAAAAGTGTTTTTACAAAATGATACGTTTGCATACTACCAATATGTCTAGTTGCGTATAGGTCGCCCACACTGAGAATTCAAATCTCACCCCCTACGTTTAAATCCTTTTCAGGTCTCGATGACGGGGAGTTTGCGCCAGTGGAGGAGTGATACTACTTCCCTACCAAAGTGTTTTAAATTACTCATGAAAACAAGACTAGTAGTTTTAATATGACTTAACTAATATGCCGAGGCGATAAACGTTTATCTCGATGATGGTGTGTAATACTCATTAGAACTGTGTATTTTGTGCCAAACTTTTATAACGATCGTGTGTGTGATATTTTTAAAATGGCCACTGCGTTTTTATAACCTTAATGTATGCTTCCGCTGTTCATGTGATGTTACTTGTAGTTTTCAAAAAAAAAATTAGTCCGGATTTTTTGACATTAAGTGATGACTCGGGTTTCTAGGATGCCAAGAAACATTTTGGAAAACTGGGGCGTTACAGGTGGTATCAGAGCGACGGATAAAACTTTGGCCAAAATTTTATTTCTTACAAGTTTAAAAAAAAAAAAAAAATTCCTAGTGAATCACATAACTTTAATTTTTTTTTTTGAAATGGTTAAGTTGTTAAAGGGAATGTATCCTCTCCTACGGCCAAATAACCCAAGGTATGATCGAGTGCAATTATCAAAATTCATTTCTCTTTTCTTCGTAGAATTTATAACATTCCCTTAGTATGCCGAACCCTAACCTTTACGGTATATACGATTAATATGTATATATTTTCTTCATTTTTGAACTTAGATGAGGGTCTATCTTGGATTGCGTCAGCAACTGAAGGAGACCATGGAGGACTATTTGCGATGTTTTCGCACGGTTCGAAATTGTGCCGCCTATACCGGGTACCGAGATGGGGATCACCAAGCTGCACAACGCTTTGTACGATTAATACTCCCAGAATGGCGAAAGATAGCAAAGGAAGCTTTCGACACACACACGACCTACGATTCTGAGGAAGGGGCTCGAACGAACTTTGATGCCTTCGCTGAGGAGCTCATGTTGAGGGCCAGTGAGGCAGAGCAGGCACGATGGTGGGGTATAGACGCCAAAAGAAAAGCTGAAGATGACCAGGCACACGCAGACTTCCACCTCGCAGTATCTAGTAAACTACAAGGGGAGATTGCGCGATGTGATATGAAAATAAGGAAGCTAATGGCGGAGAACAAGGAAGCAGGAGCCAAACTTGCATGGAGTGAGGAAAGAGAAAGGGAGTGGGCGGTCAGAGCTCGCGATGGACGCGATGAATCAAGGAAGCTTTTTGAGTCAAGTGGGTTCCAAGAAGGACCCGAGGAGTCAGATCCATCTGAAGAGAAGACGAAGAGCGACGATGGGAGTGCGGCCTAGCGCGACCCCGTAGACCGACCGGGTCAAGCCTTTTCCCCTTAGTGCCTGTCCCCCTTTGCGATATGTATTAGGTATAGTAGACCTTAGATTTCTTTCCTTCACGCTGTCTTGACTCTTATTTTGATGTACTATTTTGTAAGGGAGAATTCATTTTTCCCGAACCTATTTTGAACGTATATATATTAAGCATCTCTTACGTATTACGTATTCTATCAGTTACTTTTATCTGATTGAATGTTTGATTTCATACGTGTGGTTCCTGACTACTGTAGTTGAGCCAATCGTCGGCCGTTGACTGCAGCAACGTGAGCTCACCATTGTTGCCCTATTGTATGCTTAGTGCTACATATTATGTTATCACAATTGATTGGATTCTGATTTTGTTTTCATACCTATAATAGTAATATTTTCTACCTCTCCCGTTTTCCAGCCTTACGACATGCACAGACGCGGGAGGCCACATGGGAATCGAGGGGAACCATCTCAGGAATCTGTGGGACAGGATCCACCAAATGCCGGATCCGGAGCAGACATGGCTCGGGAGTTCTTCAACTCCTTACAAAACTACCTTCACCAGCAGATCCCACCACTAGCACCACCGAATGGTCACCCCTATGCACCCCGACCGAATGAGTACGTCGAACAGTTTCGGCGCCTGCAGCCATCTAAATTGACTGGAAAGGAGGGTCCCACTCGAACTGAGGAGTGGATAATGGAGATGGAAAGGATTTTTAACCACATGACCTTAACTGAGGCACAAAAGGTTTCATGTGCAAAGTTCCAACTGACAAAAGATGCAGCTCAGTAGTGGGAATCACATGAGCGGACCTTGACTGAAGTTGCCCGAGAGGCAATCACTTGGGAAGGATTCAAGGAAGCCACTCTAAAGAGGTATTTTCCTCAAGTGTTGCGAGACCAGAAGGAGACAGAGTTTGTTAATCTAAAGCAGGGTATACTCTATGTGACTGAGTACGAGAGGCGATTCAATAGGCTATCCTGTTATGCTTCATATCTAGTTGGGGATGATGAGGAAAGCTAGACGATTTGAGAGGGGATTACGCCCTGAGATTGCTGGGATAGTAGCTGGACTGAGGCTTCAAAGATACAATGAGGTGTTTGACCCAGCCTTGAGTGTCTCCATTGGCTTAGCACTGGAGTTTAAGGCCACCCCATCTGCCTTGGCTCCGAACAAGAACTGGCAGCCCAATTTCAAGCGCCAACAGAACCCACCTCCGAAAGGAAACACGTCATCCGCCCCTAGGATTGAGAGTGTCTTGGCCCCATACTGCAATATCTGTAAGAAGAGACACTCTGGACGGTGTATGGCTGGGTCACCCAACTGCTATCGTTGTCACCATCCCGGTCACAAGGCAAATGAGTGCCCGACGACACCAAAAGCCAACCAGATTCCATTGGGTAACCCACGACCTGCACAGACAATGAATGCCCAGTTTCACCAGCCTCCTGCTCAGAACTTCCAGGCTGGACTGTAGGCCCGACCCATCCACCCTCCTAACCGGAATGGCCCAGCTCAAGGACAGGGAGGAAGAGCTCATGTGAATGCCATCTACGATGGAGAGGAGGAACAGGAATGTGAGGCTCATGATGGGACTTTGGCAGGTACGATATCAATTCTTAGTACTCTTGCTTACGTATTATTTGATACGGGGGCATCGCATTCTTTTATTTCTAAGAGTTTTAGAAAACGAAAGAATGATAAATGCTCTAGAGGCGATGACCTATGTGTAAATTTTCCTTCGGGAGAATCATCAAAGATTGATACTATAGCAAAAGGGATTTAAGTTTGAACTTGGGGGTCATTCTGTGGAAGCCGACCTTTATGTTTTGGCAATGAAGGAATTCGATCTAATCTTAGGACTAGATTGGCTTACCAAGAATAAGGCCGTCATTAGGTGTTCAAGC
>JAPKLY010000710.1:9548-37155 GCA_026898435.1 Prunella vulgaris
ATAATAATAATAATAATAATAATAATAATAATAATAATAATAATAATAATAATAATAATAATAATAATAATAATTTACATAGACTAGCTAGCTCTTCACATCACATATATATATGAGGCCTTTAATTGATCCAATGCACGTGCAAATGAATTCGAGTATGTATGGCTACTTTTGTTATTCTTTTTTTTTTTCACAAAGTTTTTCATCAACTTGTTTCACAGTGTAAATTAATAACACTAAATTTTTTATTGATATCATTAAATTTATAAATAAAAATTACTCCCTCCATTCTAACTCTTTTTTTCATTTTAGATGTCTCAACTCTTTTTTTGTACCTTAAAAAAGAAATAATTTATACTCATAAAAGTCAATAAAATATATTTTATTAATAATTAACTTTACATTCATATACTCTATTTTTTTCTTAATCCATATGACCAGAAAGAGCCAAGACGAGATAGTATAGTATAAAATAATGTGTTATCGATTAATACTTCTATTGATATATATATTTAAATTTTATACTCCAAATTTTTTTTTACAAATAATCTACTATTTTCCTTTTCTTTTCGTTGTTTTCGAGAATTCAACACTTTGTATGTAAATTTATTTTATTGTAAAATTTAAGTTTTTTTATATATATTTTAATAATATTAATTTTGTTTAAGAATATTAGTTTAATAATAATACTTTATATTATGAAAATTAATCTTCTTTTAAATTATATAGTAAATTGATTTACAAGAGGTTCGTTCTACTCAGGCCACTCACTCAAGTGAGGAGCTCGGTGGCCAGGTGAGCTAATAAATCTAGGTTCGTTCTTTATTTAATTTCAATTTTTTTTAGTTTTTACATTTTTTAACCTGGAAGATCCCATAACCTTACTAATTCATAACTTATATTTCATACAATATTTATTCCTGGTAAGAGAATATTGTAAATATAATTGGGTAAAAAAAAGTGAAATCATCATTATTTATTAATTAATTTCAGCATTTTCTTTTCTAAATAGGATCTTAAAAATAATTTGTACTCAGATTAAAAGGTTCTGGTAAAGTCGTTAGAACTCAATTATATAGCCATATATATGGTTATAAATTTGAAAAATTAATTTGCCCGATAAAGAAAATGTAAGAGGTTTTAGTCATTTAAATAAAACTATAATCTTGAATTGTTGAGTACATTTACTTTAGTTTGTTTTTAGTGAACATTTTTGTTGACTTCGGACATTTTTCCTTGACTTTTTAATTAGCACGTTTTGATATTTATGCAAAGTCAACGTAATAAATTAAACAAGACATGAAGTGTTGAGGTCGGCACCCACCCGCATGTATAGATTTAATTATATTTATTTTACATTCAAAATAGTGTAATTAAGTCTTTTCATATGTACATTGCGAGCTGCACATAATTTTCGAATATAAATCCAACAACCAAACTCATTTCCAACGTTGTGTCTGAAAAAGCAAAATCAGATACTCCAAAACCCCCCTAATTTTTTGAACCACAAAAATTAGCTAATATATAATACTCCCTCCGTCCTGCTATAAATTTTTCGTTACTTTTAGGCACACGAATTAAAATAAAAATAAAAAAGTATAAGTGATGTGATGAAAAAAGTGAAAAAGTATGAGAAAAGTGAAAAAATAATGAAAATGGTGTAAAAAGTATTGAAAATAATAATAAAGAAATGAATACGTAATTTCTAAAAAAATGTAAAAAAAGTAAATGAGCAACATATAATGGGCCGACGAAAATGACAAAATGAGATATTTATAGTGGGACGAAGGGAGTATATATTTTACTAAAAAATAAAGTTCATATATTTTACTCAAAATATGAAAGAATTTTACCCATCTAAAAGATGAAATATTTAGACAAAATGAAATTAATTAATTCATTTGTACAGCTTCCAAATATAATATATATGAAAAATTCTAACTTTTAGATTTTTTTTCATTCAATATGTCAGAAAGTATTACGGGATATTGTGAGATCCGATATGAATAAAGAGAATATCTTTGAAAAGTACGTCACATGTACTTTCCAACGATATTCTCTTTATTCATATTGGACCTCACAATATCTCGTAATGTCTTCCAACATATTGCATTAAACCACGTGTAAATATTTGAACGTATTTTTCGTGGAAGGAGGTAGTATATATATACCCACAAGGGTTAAAAAGTTTTCCCCTTTTCCCAAGGAAATCTCCTAATTTCATTAGAAGATCTCTCTAATATCATTATGCATGAACAGGGGAACACTAATCCACTTACAACATTCTTTCCACATATGATATGTACCATTGCAACCCGGGAAGATAAATTCAATGCATGAAGGTGAATTAAAACATAATTGCATATTTATCTTCATTAGCATAGATCATTGATTCCGTACAAAAACCTTGTGAAAAGAATGTGTATTACCAATCTAGGTAGCATGTATCAAAAGAGGTATACACATATAATAAATTTGTATCTGTATTCTTGTATGAATTAGGTTTAACTCTACACTTAAAATTTAAATTATAAGTGAAAAGATTGTCCAGACTTATAAGCCCACTCACGACTATATTCACTAACGATGTGAAATACCTTAATAATTCTTCACCCTAATTAATGAGTATAAAGCCGTTTAAAAAAAACCTATATATCTCACCATGTTAGTATTTGTGCAGGTCATCGGCTTCTGTTTTCCCCATATTTTGGTCACAGACTTTTTTTATAAATTAGGGACAAATTTAGAAATTCAGATAAGGGGGTCAAATTCATCGAATTATAGTATCATCTATAGTTCAAATTTAAAAAATAAAAAATTAATAAGCGAAATCATATAAATAAAATTGTACATAATTTTTAATGATTCCAAAAGGGGGAAAATATCATTTTTGGTACCCAATGTTGATAGAATTTACTAATCGTGCTCGTTTATGTGGCGTTATATCGGATTAATTCTACCAAACAATATTCTTATGATTTGTGTTCTTGGATAAGATAGAGAGAGAGAGTGAAGAGTTTAGAGAGAGAAAGTATAGTGTAGGAAAATGTATTAAAATCCCTGGAATTGTACAAGAGATGTCTTATTTATAGGTGTGCGAGTGTGAAACGGCACCTTACGAGCGTATATGGCTTCCGGTGTTGACGAAGGTTCCTTACCCTCGTCTTGATCCCTCACACTGCTTCCTATGTCGTGCCTCATCCTACAACTATGTCTTAGACTAGATGGGCCTCATTAAAAACATCGTCGTAAACCACCCTTGTGGATAAACCGGACGGAGGGAAAAAGAGCGCAACCATCGGGATCTAACAGGCCATAAGGCGAGCTCCCGGGTGAGCTCGCGGGCGAGCTCCAACGCCTTGTGCAGCTTCAGGGTGCCGTGCGATGATGGACCTCGGCGAGGTCCTCGTGGGGGTAGGGGCGAGCTCCTTTAGGCGAGCTGCACAGGCGAGCTGCCCCCATGCGGGCGAGCTCTGGACTTCCGCTGATCCGGGTAAGCCTTGGCGACCTGCCAAACCTTGGTGATTATTCCTACGCCAATCGTATTAGTTCGCCAGGCCAACATTTGCCCCCCAGCTCGCATGCATCATGACTTCGTCAAATGTGCAGACGAGCTAGAGAACTTGAATTTCGGTGAACTATTCGTGGGTGATTGCCGAGCTAACAGGCGAGCTTGGCCATGACGGTTGTTTTCTGCCGACGTGGTACGGGAAACCAGGGGTCGTGCACGCCTTTTGAGGTCTCGATTCCCGCCCACAATCATGACAACTTTCAAATATTTTGCAAATAGGTCCTCGCACTTCCCGAATATCGCAGCTCGCCCCGACGTCTATAAATAGGGGAAGGTGAGTTCATTCCTCACTGTTTCACTTCCGAGTTTTCAGAGCAGTTTCCGGCGAACGACACCTCCATTTCCGACGAAGTTTCCGGCGCTCCTCAAGGTAGAAAACTCACTTTCTTTTTCCCTTTCATTCCTTTTCTTCCAATTTCTTCAAGTTCTTCGGGAATTTTGGACATTTCCGGAGACTTTTCGAACCTTTTCCGACTACCTATTACTGTGACTCCAGCGAGGAGACTTTGGACTGATTTTCGGACATTTACGGACTGCATCGTGACTATGTCGACCCATGAATCGAGTGGGACTCCCTCTAACCGTAACCCCGGAAAATGACCAATGATTGAGAATGAGTCTCCTCCTCGGATTTCTTACGTGGATGTCGGCTCTAGCTCCGAGGTGACCTCGGTAGCTCGCCCGGACTCCGGTGAGCTACTTGGTAAAGTCCACACTGACCCGGAGGTATGGGAGGAAGGTGACGAGGTCGCCCCTGAGGAAAGAGTAGCCAGCGATAATGATGAGCCCGTTGAGGCTGGTGAGGATGTCACCGATGTCGGCGAGGAGGTTGCCGAGGTCGACGCCGAGGTCGCCATTGAGGATGAAGAGGAGGGCGAGCAAGAACCAGTTACGCTTGAATGGTTCCGTCGCATCGATTTCCCGGAGCCCCAGCTGGTTGAATATCAGGTCCCCGCCGAGGTCGTTCATCCCTTCGACTGGGACGAGTATGTCGCCGAGTACGCGGTGAGCTTCCCTTGCCCAGACCGGGTACTCCCCGCCGACCCCGCCGACCTAGAGAAAGTTACCCCATCCGATTACAGAGCTAGCGGGGTGGTGAGCCTCATCGATGAGTGCGACCTTCCCCTCATTCGCAGGAAGTATCGCATTCCGCTAGACATCTTCATGTATGCCCCAGTGAAGAATGAGCGGGCTGATGCGCCTCCCGAGGGGTTGACTTCCCTAAATGTCAAAGTACTCAGGGCCGGGCTCACATTGCCGTTGCACCCGATCATCGGCCAGTTTCTTGCCGATAATAACTTGGCCATCACTCAGCTCACTCCGAACGCATGGAGCAATCTTTTCGCCACGTTATCAGTCTTCGGGTTGGAGGGTTACGAGAATGCGACAACCTCGGCGGACCTGGGCGAGTTCTTTGCTGTTACCAAGCAGTTATGCTCCCATTGCTCACCCCAATCGTCATGAGGCTCTTCACGCCTTCGAGCGATCTCGCTCACTGACGTCGATGCGGAGCCTCCATCCGGGCCTAGTCCGGAACACTGTAAGCTAGATGCCGAGGCACTGGACTGCTCCGCTGGTGGTAACTATCAACAGTCAGGACCTGAGGGAGAACCTCCTCCTCTCGGCTCACCATGCAAGTAGATTAATGCTCGCCAACCAGAAGGCTTTGGAGCAGATTGCTGAGCTGGAGGAAGGTCGCTCCGATAGGAATAAAAGGATGCTGGCCTTGGCGGACACTGCTGACAAGGCCAAGAAATAGGCGCAGCTCGCCGAGGAGAAAGTTACAGCATCACTGGTCACCGAGCAGGGCGCTCTGAAGCAACTCGGCGACCTCCAGCGGCAGCTCGCCGGGTTTGAGCAAGATGCAGAGGCCAAACTCAAGGCCATGGAAGAGGAGCTCGCTGGATAGCTCGCCCGGGAGGCTGACCAGCATAACTTGACGAAGAGGGAGCTGGAACTCCAGCGAGACCTGGCCAGGGGGGCGAACTCGGAGTGCGCGAGGCTGAGGACCGAGCTGGAGGCGAAGGTCCTTGAGGTCGCCGAGCTCCGCAACAATGCATTATCCCCGACTGATCTGGTGGCTGCAAAGGCCGAGGCCTCAGATCGGGGCTTCGTGCAATGTTATGCCGAGGTCTGAAGGGCCCTCTGGTGGGTGCAAGCTCATCACGATGACGAGGTGAAGGCTGTGGTGGGCGAGTTCAAGGAGTGTTTGGACAGAGTCCCCTTTCCTGATGATGCCGAGCTGGACATTGGCGACCTCCCCGAACTTGGGATTCCATTAGATTTTGTTCTGGCACGGTTCAAGATTATCAATACCATTCCAGTGCCAGAACTGAATCTGGGCGAAACGGAGGTCACCAACGAAGGGGAGCGGACTCCGCCCACCATGGAGCAACTTCAGGAGGCCTGCGGGGATGCCATACTGAAACCTGGGCGAGTTCGATGCCAACGGGCTTACTGGTAACATCACTTCTGAGGCCGAGCTCGCCATTCCAGCTGCCCAGGTCGCCCCTGCCCCTACCGAGGTCACTGCCGACGTGCCCGCTACCCTCGCCGCTCCCAACACTTAGGCTTTTTTCCTTGCTTTCTAGAATAACTTTCATTTTCTAAGTTGTTATAGGTCGCCAGGCTCCATAGCTCGCCTAGAAGGAGCTCCATTTTGTAGGCTTTTGATTTTGTTAAGTAGCTAGAGCTCGCCCAGAAGGAGCATACTTTTGTAGTTCAAAGATGGCCAGCTGGTCGGCCTTTGTGGCCCGCACCACTTCGAACACTTAGGAATTTTCAAGTATTTTTGCCTTGAAAATTTCCTAAGTGTCTTTTGAATAGAAACCGAGCATTTTTTGTCCAACTCTTCGCACTTCGTTTTCGCGCTTTTATGTTATAATTTTCAAAATAGGTCGTTTTTATTTATTTTATGGGTACTTAACTGTTCGTCTTATTCTATTTTGAGAAGTGAATCGTTCGTTTTACTTCACTTACGACTACGAATTGTACCTCTGTTTTGAGAGTGCGTATTCTTTGTCTTACACCACTTAATGCCGCGAATTGCTCGTCTTAGACCACTTAGGGTAGCGAGCTGCACTTTGATTAATTCACATTGGACCGTTGGGTTTCATGGACCTTGCCTTAGACGTTTTTCATCTTTTTCGCGAATTTTTCTAACTTGTGGCAGTAGGTGCTTAGCAACCCTTTAAGAAGGGTACCTTTGCGACCTTGGGCACTTTGGCCTTTGCCTTCGAGCTATTTAATTACAACGTTTGGGACCTTGGTCCTTGTGCATCACAAATTTTTGAGTGCTCGGGCGAGCTGGGGTCGGTGAGCTCTTCTGGACAGTGGGCGACCTAAGGTAGCTCGCGTAGGGGGCGAGCTACGCAGGTCCGGACACTTGGTAAATTTTTCTGATTTCACAAATTCTCTAACTTTTTATAGCGACGTAATTTACACTGGTTGCCATCAATATTTCTGATGCGAACTTTCGACTAGTCTATTACAGAATTCTAGTCTATTGGTAGAACTTTTTCAGGTGGGCCGCACTCCAGGTGTATGACGAGACGTTGCCTTCTGCGTCTTCGAGGTCATAAGTGCCGTTCGGCCAGGCTGCGGTGACCCGAAACGGTCCTTCCCAATTTGAACCGAATACACCTGGTGGGGCTATCAACTACTTTTTCAACACCAGGTCTCCGACCTTGAATTTTTGGTCTCGAACCTGAGAGTTGTAATACTTTTCTGCTCTACGCTTGTAGGTGGCGTTCTTAATTTCTGACGAAGCTCTGGTCTCTTCGATCAGATCCTTCTCTACTGGCAGGGCTTCATCATTCTTTTCTTCATCATATTCTACCACCTTCCAAGTCTTATTTTGGACTTCGACGGGTACCACTGCCTCAGTTCCAAAGGCTAGGGCAAACGGGGTCTCTCCAGTTCTGGCCCGGTAGGAAGTTCTATAAGACCACAGGACCTCCGGGAGTTCGTCTGCCCAGCTTCCTTTCTTTTCCTCGAGGCGGAGATTCAATATGTGTTTCAAGATTTTGTTCACTGCCTCGACCTGGCCGTTCGACTGGGGATGGTATGGAGTTGAGTAGTGCTTCTTGATGTTCCATGAACTACAGAAGTCTCTCAGGTTTTGACCGTCGAACTGCCTTCCGTTATCTGTGATGATCGACTGCGGAAGTCCGAACCTGCAGATCAGGTTCTTCCATATGAAACCGATCATCCTTTCTTGGGTTATTGTTGTGAGAGCTTCAGCCTCAGCCCACTTAGTGTAGTAGTCTACTGCTACAACAGCAAACTTTACACTGCCTCTACCAGGTGGAAATAGACCGATCAAGTCGATACCCCATTTCGCGAAAGGTCATGGGCTGAAAACCGACTTCAGTTGGTTGGCTGGGGAGTGGATGTTAGGTGCGAAAAGTTGACACTTCCGGCACCTTCGCGTGAAGCTGATGGCATCTTTGCGAAGAGTGGGCCAATAGTAGCCTTGCCTGATCGTCTTGTATGCCAATGCTTGCCCCCCAGCGTGACTCCCACAAATCCCTTCGTGAATTTCTTCTAACACTTCGGACCCCTGCTTCTTAGTCAAGCACTTGAGTAGGGGTAGAGAGAATCCACGTTTGTAGAGTTGGCCATCCAGCACCGTATATCTGGCAGCTTGCTTTACTAGCCGGCTAGCTTCCCAAGTGTCCACGGGGGTTGTTCCGTCTGTTAAATATTTTTGGATTGGAGTGCACCAATCTTCATCATCTTCACTGTCTTCCTGCCCCCCACTCGAGGTTTGATTTTTTTTATAATCGAAAGTCGAGGGGTTTTTCAGTGTGGTGATTACAACCTCCGTGAATTTGGCTTCACCGTTGCTAGTAGCTAGCCGGGCTAGAGCATCTGCTTGTGTGTTTTCTAGTCGCGGTATCTGATTGATGTAAACCTGCATAAACATCGAGATCAGATGCGCGGCTATCTTTTGGTAGGTCATCATCTGCTGGTCTTTTACCTCATATTCCCCCCGGACTTGGGATATTATTAGCTGGGAATCTCCAAAAACTTGAAGATTGGTTGCCCCCACAGCTAATGATAGCCTAAGTCCCGCTATCAATGCTTCATACTCCGCCTCGTTATTGGTTGCTCGAAAGTCGAACCGGATTGCAGAGGTGAAGACTTGTCTGTCCGGGCTAATCAGGACCACGTCGGAGCCTGCTGCTACGCTGGTTGATGATCCGTCAACTTAGAGATGCCACGGAGCTATACGCCCCCTCGTCGGATCTTGTGGGAAAGTTAGCTCGACAATGAAGTCGGCAAGTGCTTGTCCCTTGATCGCTATTCGGGGTGCGTAGGTTATACCGTATTGGCTGATCTCTAGTGACCATTTCAGCAGGCGTCCGGCGGTGTCTTGGCGCTGTAGTATTTGACGTAGTGGGAACGTTGTCAGCACCTCTACCGGGTGGTCGAAGAAGTAAGGCCTCAATTTTCTAACACTCATCACCAGTGCATAAGCCAGCTTCTCTGTTGGGGTGTACCGCAACTCAGCTTCGTGTAAGACTTGGCTTACATAGTACGCTGGTAGGTGTGTCTTCGCCTCTTCTCGGACCAGGACAGAGCTGATGGCCACCTCCGACGGGGCTAGGTATAGATACAACTTCTCTCCAGGTATCAGCTTTGACAGGACCTGTGTATCTGCCAGGTATGTTTTGATGTCTTCGAAGGCTCGCTGACATTCACTTGTCCACACGAAGTGGTTTTTGAGGTGGAGCTTGTTGGCTTTGTCCGCCTCTTTGTACCTTCGCGTGTTTACTTTGATTGCTTCGAAGAACGGGTGGTTTCGGTCACCGGACCTGGAGATGAATCTGTTCAGGGCTGCCATGCACCCAGTCAGTCTTTGAATTTTCTGGACGGAATTGGGTATACCCATCTCGATTATACATTGGACCTGTGTCGGGTTGACCTCAATTCCACGCTGGCTAACTAGGTGCCCCAGGAACTTTCCGGAGTGCACGCCGAAGCTGGTCTTCTTGGGGTTTAACTTCATGTTGTAGTGGCGTAGTATGTCGAAGGTCTATTTTAGGTGGTCCAGGTGGTCTTCCTTCCTCAAACTCTTAACAACTATGTCTTCCACATACACCTCCATGGACTCGCCAAAGTGTTGGTCTAACATCTTATTCACCAACCTTTGGTAGGTGGCCCCGGCGTTGATGAGTCCGAACGGCATCCTTTCCCAGTAATACATGTTTTTGTTGGTGTAGAACGGCGTATGTTCCTGGTCATCTGGGTGTAGAGCTATTTGGTGATAGCCCCCAAAAGCATCCATGAAAGTCATCATCTCATGGCCTGCGGTGCTATCGACTAACTGGTCGATGTGAGGTAGCGGGAAGTTGTCCTTCGGGCACGCTTTGTTTAGGTCCGTGAAGTTGATGCAGAGCCTCCACGTCCCATTGTGTTTCTTCACCAGGATGGGGTTCGCGACCCACTGCGGACACAAAGCTTCTTTGATGAGTTTGTTGTCTAATAACTTCTCCACCTCTACAGTTAGAGCCGCGTATTTGTCTGGTCCATACTTTCTTCGTTTTTGACGTACGGGTCTCCTCGTCGGGTCTATGTTGAGTCTGTGGAAAGCATGTTCCAACGGGATCCCCGTCATGTCTTCATGGGACCAGGCAAACACGTCCAGGTTGGACATCAAGAACAGCTCCATCCTCGACCGGTACGGTTCAGGTAACTCAGAACCAATAAAAAGTTCTAAGTCTCTTTCTGGGTCCACCGGGAGTATCGTCAATTCTTCCATGGGGGTGGCCTTCCTCTTTTGATTTTTCCACCTCGGGTCGCTGATGAACTCGTCCCACTCCTCTTGTGAAATCTGCGCAGGTTCATAACCTATGCGCGATTCGAGGTCATCGGGTTGGCTTTCAGCTCAGGCGGGTCCATCAACTGTTAGTACCTCCAGTGTTCTGTCAACTTGGGATGGTGTGGTCAAGGATTAAAATTTCGCGAAATTTCACCGAAATTTCGCCGAAATTTCGGAATTTTGAGGGTACCAATATGGAAATTCACTTGAACGATTATTTTTCCAAAATTTTGGTAAAATTTCAGTAAAATTTCGGGAAATTTCGGCGAAATTTCGATATCGGTCCAAGGTAATTCAAAATGTGCAGATTATCGAGAAATATCGTGGAAATTTCGGTAATTTATCTGTCAAAATTTCGACAAATTTCGGGAAATTTCAATATATTTCGGGAATTTCTCTAATTTGATGACTTGGTACCATTATTGCTTAGACCAAGATGGTCTTTCTTCTTTTACATTTGAGGCTCATAGGACTTCATTTTGGTATTAGTTGTGTAATATTCAATAATTATGAACAATTGTTGTATCGTTTTATATGTCTTACGTATGTTTTCTTGATATGTTTGTTGTAAGATTCTCATTTTATTGAGATTTTAAGTTCAATTAATGTATTAAGACTAGTAATAATATTGTCTAAAATTTCATGTTAAATTTCCATCATTTTAATGAAATTTCCGTGAATTTTCTATTTTTTACCGATATCGATATTCGATATCGATATTTCCACCGATATATCCATAAATTCAGGGTACCGATATTTCCGTCGATACCGATATTTTCATCCTTGGGTGTGGTGACCTGGGGAGTTGGGTCAACGTCCATTGGTGTTGGTTCTTGACCTCCCGCATGTCCCCCATCTTGGGCTTCATCAACCACCTCCATGGGAGCAGGTTGTTGTTCCTGCGCAGGTCCCAACACTTGGGTTTCTTCCAATCCTTCCATTGGTGTTGGTTGTGCGACTTGCGCAGGTCCTGACACTTGGTTAATCTCTGACAGATCGCCTACCTCTATCATCTCAGTTTCGACCGAGATGACGTCTAGGATGTTTGGCTCGGCTATTGGGATCTGCATGTCCTCTTCAAGGACTTGGACCCACGTCACCGCTTTTTTGACCTGGCCATCTTTTATTTGGAGTAAACACTCTCGGGCCTTTTTCTAGTCACATTTTATAGTTTCGGCACCTTTTGGAGTTGGCAATTTCAAACAGTAGTAGTAGGTCGAACATGCCACTTTGAATTCATTAATAAACGGGCGGCCAAGGAACCCGTTGTAGGAGGACTGCTGGTCGACAACTAGGAAATCTATGTGCCTAGTCAGTCTTCTTTCGGGGTCCTCAGCCAATACAAGCTGGACGCTCAACCTAACACTACCTAGGGGGACGATTACAGCTTCTCCGAACCCCACTATCCTAGCATTGCTAGGTTCCAGATACGACTCAAAATCACCTAAGGCATCTAAGGTGGATTTGAAGAGAATGTTGGTGAATGCGCCGGTGTCCATAAGTAGTCTGTGAACTCGGACGTTCATGATGTTGGCGGTTATCACCAACGAGTCGTTGTGGGGCGTCAGTACCCATTCCAAGTCTGCTGGGGAAAATTTCAGCTCATCAGTGAGCTATGAGACGGACCTGGGGCCGGAGCTGCCTTCCTGGACTTGGTTTATGGCCCGGATTTCAGCCTTCCTTTTTCTCTTGGATATGGAGGATCCCCCGTCCTGGAGACCTCCGGCAGCTCCGATCTCCCCCTCGAGAACCAAGAGTTCCCGGATGAGCTCCATGTTTTGCTGAGGCTGGGGAGGTGCCCTCCGCCTGTCCTGGGGACCAAGTTGGTCCGCTTCCTCATCCTCGTCATCGGAGGTAGCCCTCCTCTCGAACCTTGGCCTCTTAGCTGGGGTCTTTTTCACGAACTCAGCCAGCTTCCCATCCTCATAAAATTTCCAAAGTTGTTTGAGGAGGTCTCGGCATTCGCTGGTGAAGTGGCCGATGGCCTGATGGTAGGCACAGTATTTATTGGGGTTGAGCTTCGTGCGGTCCTGATGGATCCGCCTTGGCTCCTCCAGCAAAGCCTTGTCTTTAACAGCTGTAAAGACGTGGTGGACGGAGACCATGAGGACCTGGTTGAGCTTCTCCTTGAGCTCTTCCCCCTCGCCAAAAGCTTTCAGGTTCCGGGGGGCTTTGTATGTGCCCCCGGACTTCTTCCCATAGGGCTTCCTCTCCTCGTGGGCTCCAACCTCTTTCAGCAGTGCCTCCTGCATAGCCATGAACACCCCCGCCTTGTGGTAGAATTCGGTGTAAGTGTTGGGACATGCAAGGTGCATCTCCTTCTAGAGATCGGTGCCTTTTTTGAGTCCGGCCATCGCTGCGACAACCTTCGTGTCCTCACTCACTGGCTCGCCCTCCAGCAGTATTTTATCAAACCTCTCCAGGTACTGCTGGTCGGTCTCGTTCTCACCTTGGTGGATGTTTGTGAGATGGTTTTTCTGGGTAAGGTAGGACCCAAACCCAGAGAAGTGGGCCAAGAACTCCCGCGAGAGTTGGCCAAATGAGCAGATTGACCCCGGGGCGAGTGACGAGAACCAGCGGTGAGCTCGGTCCCTGATTAGGGTCTTAATTGCATATTTTTGCATCCATTTCTACATGGTTTTGATGTGCTTATATTCATATTTGACCTTAATTTGGTATAAATTGTGCTATTAACCATTTCGTGGCAAGAAAATATGTTTTGTAGTGAAAATGAGCAAAATCGGCAAGAGACGAGGAAGTTCATAAAAGTCCAAAATTGTGAGTTGATCCAATGGAGGCAAATGATATATCATGTCGAAGAGTTCAAAGAGAGGGTCGCAACGGAAAAAGAGTCGAGTCAATCGGAGCTCTAGAACTCAAGATATGATGAAAACGAGGAAGTCGAGGATTGATCGGACAAGTCGAGTCCGGGCTCAAGCAACCACAAGGCCAGACTCGAGCGACCACAAGCATGGACTCGTGCGATGGTGCTCTGGTTCGGGCGATGAAGGCTCGCACGAGTGCTCACATGAACCTGCACTCGTGCGAGGTGGCTCTAGTTCGAGCTAGATCGAACCACACGAGTACTCACATGAGCCAGACTCGTGTGGTCGTGTGCTTGTGCTCGTGCACCGGTTCGGATGGTCCCAATTTCGAGGGCAGTTTCGTCTTTTCACGCGCTTAATGAAGGGCATTTTGGACCAAGCATTGTGAGCATTATAAATACTTCAAGGATCAGATTTTCAAGGGAGGCAAGTCACTTTAGTTCATAATCATAATGAGATTCTTAGATTAGAGAGAGAGAGGTTGTTACTTGTGGGTTTCTTAAGATTTCTTCTCACAAATTCTTAGATAACTTTTGATCTACCGCTTTGATCGTTGATCCGTTAATTCCTGCATTCTCGTCTCATCTAAGGCTACACTTCCACCGATCGAATTTCAATTTCCATAGTCGGATTGCTAGATAGCATTTTAGAGGTAATTTGTATCTTTCAAATTTTCATTGTAATAGGTAATTCTCTTTACATTTTTTGCTTAATGATGATTGTTCCTAGTTTAATTGTTCTCATGATTACTCAATTAGCCATGAGCTAATTCCTTAATGTGTTAGTGTATGATTCCTATGGAGTAGTGTAGTGAAATATTGATCTTTTGAATGCTTTGATTTGTTGTATGATCAATTCTCTAAATTGCTGGATTGTATGAATGCTTGCATGTGTAGATGATAATTAGGGCCAATAGGGAGTTAGTCTCTTGCGAAAGTAGAGATATTTTCCTAAACATTCTTGTATTAAGGCCAATGCATATCAAGTGTTTGATAATATTCCTAAGATAGTGAGAATTATCTCTAGTGAATTGGATGAACAATTAGAGGCTTTGATATGTTATTAGGGAAACCTTTCGCATGTTAGGGTGGCTTGTACATTGATTATACACAATCTCATTGCATGATAAAGTGATGCTTAACTACATGAAACATAGGATAGTACACTAGCACATATCTCTCACATTTGCTCACTTTGCAACCCAAGGTGATAGGTAGTTTTCTTCTTTGACGCATTAGTAGACAATAGAAACCTTTCCCCTTTATTGCTTTGTTAGCTAGCCAATTGAAACAACGAATTTTCCTTACAGTTCCCCGTCTCCTTTGGGTTCGATATATTTTAAAACTTGGTCAAGCTTATCACGCTCATAGCGAACACATACACTTGCGTGAGGACTTATTTACACCGAACAAGTTTTTGGGGCCGTTGATGGGGAATCGGCTAGATTGTTTGGTTGTTTGTTGTTTCCTTTATTTTTGATTGGTTACTATTGTGAGAATTTGATACTTGGAAATTCTTGCAGGATTTTGTGAAAGAAAGATGGATAGATACAACTACTCTTCCTACCATCCACCAAATAATCAACCTTCTACATCATATTCTTGCCATCCTTACACCTACCAAAATGAAAGAACTTACCAACCCCATCATACATCAATTAACTCCATGCCTTCTACATCCTACTATCAAGGAAATTCTACTTATATTGATGAAACACTCCATCTTATACTCGAAAAGCTGGACAACATAAGAAGTGAAGGATATAGGCATATAGAGGCAACAAATCAAAAGTTTGATGCAATTTGTCGAGATCAAGGAGCTAGAATAAAAAGTTTAGAGATGCAAGTGGAGGAAATATCAAGAAGATGTGGACTAAGGGCTCGTGAATGCAAGTCCTATTTGATTGAAGCTCAATTGAGAGAAGGGTGTAGTGCTATTGAATTAAGAAGTGGAAAGAGATATGAAGGACCTAGTGCTCCTATTTGTTGTGATGGTGAAGAAAAGGGGGTAGAAAAGGAGAAGATTGATGATATTGATGAGGGGATTGATATGGAATACTCTATTCCAATAGGTGAAAAAGAAGAGGAAAGAAAGGTGGAAGAAGGGGTAGTAGAAGAAGAAGAAAAGGGTGGAAGTGAAAAAGAGGAAGCATATGTTCCTAAGTGGAAGAGAGTTAGAGAGGAGAAGGAAAAGAAGAATAAAGTAGAAGTTGATGAATGGGGGGTGCCAAAGACGGTAGTGCCCATTCCATATCCCCAAAGGTTTGCCAAGAAGAAGCTTGATGACAAGTTCAACAAGTTCCTTGAGGTTTTCAAAAAGCTCTATATAAATATTCCTTTCTATGAAGCCTTGGAACAAATGCCAAGTTATGCAAAGTTTATGAAAGATCTCTTAGCCAAGAGAAGAAGAGTGGAGGGGGTGGAAACGGTAAAATTGACTAAAGAGAGTAGTGATGCTTTGACAAGAAAGCTACCTCAAAAAGAGAAAGATTCGGGATGCTTCACAATTATTTGTGACATGGGAAATGGAGTAGTACACAAAGCCTTATGTGACTTAGGAGCAAGTATCAATTTGATTCCACTCTTGATCTTCAAAAGCCTAAATCAAGGTCACTTGAAAGGAACATCCACTACTCTTCAATTGGCGGATGGCTCAACTACCATTCCTAATGGCTTTATAGAAGATGTACTAGTGAGAATTAAAGATTTCACATTCCCAGCGGACTTCTATGTTCTTGATATGGAAGAAGACAAAGATATTCCTCTTATTCCAGGAAGACCTTTCTTGGCTACCGCTCGAGCGGTTATTGATGTTTATAATGGAGAGTTAACTTTGAAGCTTGGAGGAGATGAACTTCACTTTTCTGTCCAAGATACTATGAAGCACCCAAAGGAGAATTCCTCTTGCAACTCTATTGATGTTGTAGAGTTTTGTGTACAAGAAGCTTTTGAAAATGCTGAAATTCCTTTCTTTACTTCTAATTATGAGATTCCTAACTATAATGAAGTTAAAGAAGGTGATTGTTTTGTTGTTGATGATGTAGGTAATGAACATGAAAGAGCAATGAACACTCGAGAAAAGGAGATGCTCTTGGAAATCAAGGAGTGTGAAATAGCAAGCAAGGAGAAGGAAGAGGAAGCTAGGATTGCATTAAAGCCATTACCCGATCACCTCAAGTACGCATATCTTGATGAAAACAAGAGGAATCCGGTAATCGTATCTTCTTCTCTTCAAGGTGATGAACTTGAAAAATTGCTTGTTATGCTTAGGAAACATAAATTGGCTATAGGTTGGACGGTGGATGATCTTAAGGGTGTAAATCCTTTTTTATGCATGCATAGAATACGCCTAGAAGAAAATGCTAAGCCATTAGTTCAACCACAAAGAAGAGTGAATCCTATAATACAAGAAGTCATTAAGAAAGAAGTGTTAAAATTGCTTGGAGCGAATATGATCTTCCCAATTAGTGATAGCCCTTGGGTGTCACCCTTGCATGTAGTATCTAAGATGGGTGGTATGACTATCATAAAAACTGAAAATAATGAAGTAATTGCTACAAGGGTGGCCACGGGTTGGCGTGTTTGTGTTGATTATAGGGAATTGAACAAGGCTACTTGTAAGGATCACTTTCCTTTGCCATTTATGGACCAAATGTTGGATAGATTATGTGGTTATCGATACTATTGCTTCCTCGATGGTTATTCCGGTTACAATCAAATCATGATTGCACCGGAAGACCAAGAGAAGACTACTTTCACATGTACTTATGGAACGTATGCTTGGAGACGCATGCCTTTTGGGCTATGCAATGCTTCAGCTACATTTCAAAGGTTAATGATGTCGATATTCCATGGGTTAATTGAGCAAATTATGGAAGTGTTTAAGGACGATTTCAGTGTTTTTGGAAATACTTATGATGTTTGTTTGTCCAATCTTGAGAAGGTGCTAATTAGATGTGAAGAGGCAAATTTGGTGCTCAATTGGGAGAAGTGCCATTTTATGGTAAGTGAAGGTATTGTTCTTGGACATCACATCTCCTATAGTGGGCTACAAGTGGATCGTGCCAAGGTAGTAGCTATTGAAAAGTTACCTCCACCTATAAATGAGAAGGGAGTAAGATCTTTCTTGGGACATGCCGGATTCTATAGGAGATTTATCAAATATTTTTCTAAATTGTCAAAACTATTGTCTCGATTATTGGAGAAAGATGTTCCTTTTAAATTTGATGATGTTTGCTTGAATTCTTTTAGGTTGTTGAAAGAAGCCTTGGTGAGTGCACCGGTCTTGATCACTCCAAATTGGGAAGAACCTTTTGTACTTATGTGTGATTCAAGCGACTATGCCATGGGAGTGGTGCTAGGGCAATTAAGAGAAAGAAGATTTCATGCGATCTACTACGCTTCAAAGACCTTCTCAGCTACTCAATTAAATTACACCACTACCGAGAGGGAGCTTTTGGCCATTGTATATGCCGTGGAGAAGTTTTGTCCATATCTTGTGGGGACGAAAACCATTGTCTATACGGACCACTCGGCTATCAAGTTTTTGATGAAGAAGAAGGATTCTAAACCTAGGTTGATTAGGTGAGTGCTACTTCTACAAGAGTTTGATTTGGAGATTAGGGATAAAAAGGGAAGCGAAAATGTGATTGCCGACCATTTGTCAAGACTAGTGAGGGGAGATGAAGCTTTGGAAGAAAAAGAAGAGATAATTGAGAGTTTTCCCGATGAGCATATCTTTAGGATTGAAGAGGAGAGACTTTGGAAGATGGAGGATGAGTCTCTATGGTATGCCGACTTTGCTAACTTCTTAGCAAGTGGTGCAACTCCTTATGGAATGAATTCAAATGCAAGGAAATTGTTTTACAAAGAGGTACGTCGTTATATTTGGGATGATCCATGATTAGGAGATGTATTCCGGATGAAGAAATTGAAAGTGTGCTTACACATTGTCATTCTTTGCCTTGCGGAGGACATTTTGGGTCCATTAAGACGGCTCAAAAGGTATTTCAATGTGGTTTTTATTGGCCTTCGGTTTTCAAGGATTGTCATATGTTTGTTGCTCGATGTGATCGATGCCAAAGAGTTGGGGGGTTGTCAAGAAGAGATGAGATGCCCTTGAATATTTTTCAAGAGGTAGAGGTTTTTTATGTATGGGGCATTGACTTTATGGGACCCTTCCCATCTTCTCATGGTTACTTGTATATTCTTTTGGCTGTGGATTATGTATCGAAGTGGGTGGAAGCAATTCCCACAAAATTCAATGATGCAAGAGTGGTTATGGAGTTCTTAAGGAAGAATATTTTTGCTAGATTTGGTGTGCCGAGGTCATTGATTAGTGATGGGGGTACTCACTTTGTGAATAGAGCGTTGGGGAATCTACAAGTAAAGTACGATGTGAAGCATAAGATTTCCACGGCCTATCACCCCCAAACTAATGGATTGGCGGAAGTGTCAAATCGCCAAATAAAGCTTATCTTAGAGAAGACTGTGAGCTCTAATAGGAAAGATTGGGCACTTAAGTTGGATGATGCATTATGGGCTTATCGTATGGCTTTTAAGACTCCGTTGAACATTTCTCCTTATCAACTTGTGTATGGTAAGCCTTGTCATTTGCCCGTTGAGCTTGAACACAAAGCTTATTGGGCCATTAAGAAGTTGAATTTTGATGCGAAAGCATGTGGGGAGAAAAGGCATCTTCAATTGTTGGAGTTAGATGAATTTAGAGATGAGGCGTACGAAAATGCTAAGATTTTCAAGGAAAAGACTAAGAAATGGCATGATGCAAATATAAAAGAGAAGTCATTCAAAGTGCTCGATCAAGTACTTTTGTTTAATTCAAGATTAAAGTTATTTCCCGGGAAGTTAAAGTCGAAATGGAGTGGGCCCTTTACAATTTCAAATTGCTTTGCAAGTGGATGGTATGAATTGATGAATGATAAAGGGGAACTCTTCTATGCTAATGGTCATCGTTTGAAACTTTACCATAATTCTGTGCCACGAGAGGGAACAAACTATTTGAGGCTATGTGATGTTGAGCCACCATGATTTGAGCTTAAGATTCGTCCAGCTAGGGGACGTTAAATCCAAGCGCTAGATGGGAGGCAACCCATCCTTGTGGTTTATTTTATAGCTTCTATTGTTGATAGTGTAGTTAATTGTGTTTTGTTTGTGTAGGTGCTTATTGTCCAAGGGAGTGCTTTCATAATATCATTGCTCCAAGGGTGAGGTATTGTTTCCTTTTTCCTTGTGAAATACTTGGCCTAACCAAGTTTGGGGGTGTTCTCTTGGTATTTGTTTTTATGATGGATTATTGATGACTTTGATCTTAGGATTTATGATGCTTTTATGGATTGTGCTTAATTCTTGTGCATTACTTGATATTGTCTCCACTCTTTACCAAACTTTTTAGACCTATGGTCCAAAAAAGTTTGGACCTTATGCTTATCATGTGCTTGTTTTGCTTGTTATTTTTTGCCATATTGTTGTTTGTTTTGAGTAGTGAATGCATGAGATATGTTTATTGTTGTGTGGATGAGTTGAAAGTCTTGATTAGTGTAGTAGATTTATTGCTTGATTCTTGTTCTATCTTAGATACTTTTGATTTCATGATTCTTGAGATTTCATCGATATGAGCATTTTTTATATGATATGAGTCTTGATCAACCATTAACCGTGAGATTTGAGCCAAATTTTGCCCGTTTCAATCTTGAACGGATGACATTTTTCTTGATGAGAGTTCCACACATGTGCATTATACTCTAGAACTTGGCTTTAGTCTTATTTGAGGCTACATTAGATAATGATTTCACAAGAGATGATATGAGGTATTTACTTTGTTCTATATTGAGCCACTTAGCCCTATGAGCCTACCATTGATATTGATGTCCTTTGCTACCAATTTTGTGCTTATTATCCTTTCATTTGGCTAACCACACTTTAAGCCATTTTCCTTCCTTTTTGGAACTCTCTTGTCCTTATGATTAGTAGAGTGAAAAGAAGGAAGGAAGATTGGTGATATGATGAAGAAATTGGCGGCCAATGTGGAAAGAAATCTTATGCATGGATTGAATTGAAAAGAAGGCTCAAAGGCAAGTGCTAGCAAGAAATTAAAAAAAGGTTGACTTTTCATGAAAATTTGGTCAAGTTTGACTCAAGTGTTGTGAGTATGTTCACTACTTTGCAAAAAAAAAAAAAAGGGAAGAAGTATTTTTGAAAGTGTGATTTTGAAAGAGCATGAAGATGAGATTGCTATTTGCATGAAGACATGATTTACATGATGATTCCTTCTATGCTTTACTAATCATACTTAGTCACTTTTACCCATATTTTCCTTCCCTACCAAAGAGCCAACACTACAACCATTAAAAGTCCTCATTGATGTATGATTGAATTGTCATTCAAAGTGGTGGAGAATGTAGACTTGAGCCAAGCTTATGGGAGTATTTGTATCATTGTGTGATGAATGAGAGAGCTTAAACACTTGAGTGTTGAGTGAAACACCTATCTTGAGAGCATCATGACTCATTGACTTGATTTTGTGCTCATTGATTTGATTTTGATAGTTGATTGAATGATATTGTATCTTAGATTTGCTAGATATTGAGTGATGATTCTATGGCATTGATCTTGTGCTTGATGCTTCATACATACAATTATTCCCCTATCTTATCGCTTCGTTGCTCGAGGCCGAGCAACAATCTAGTTTGGGGGTGTGATTAGGGTCTTAATTGCATGTTTTTACATCCATTTCTACATGGTTTTGATGTGCTTATATTCATATTTGACCTTAATTTGGTATAAATTGTGCTATTAACCATTTCGTGGCAAGAAAATGTGTTTTGTAGTGAAAACGAGCAAAATTGGCAAGAGACGAGGAAGTTCATAAAAGTCCAGAAATTGTGAGTTGATCCAATGGAGGCAAATGATATACCATTTCGAAGAGTTTGAAGAGAGGGTCGCAACGGAAAAAGAGTCGAGTCAATCGGAGCTCTAGAACTTAAGATATGATGAAAACGAGGAAGTCGAGGATCGATCGGACAAGTCGAGTCCGGGCTCGAGGGACTACAAGGCCAGACTCGAGCGACCACAAGCATGGACTCGTGTGATGGTGCTCTGGTTCGGGCGATGAAGGCTCGCATGAGTGCTCACACGAATCTGCACTCGTGCTAGGTGGCTCTGGTTCGAGCTAGATCGAACCACACGAGTGCTCACACGAGCTAGACTCGTGTGGTAGTGTGCTTGTGCTCGTGCGCCGGTTCGGATGGTCCCAATTTCGAGGGCAGTTTCATCTTTTCGCGCGTTTAATGAAGGGCATTTTGGACCAAGCATTGTGAGCACTATAAATACTTCAAGGATCAGATTTTCAAGGGAGGCAAGTCACATTAGTTCATAATCATAATGAGATTCTTAGATTAGAGAGAGAGAGGTTGTTACTTGTGGGTTTCTTAAGATTTCTTCTCATAAATTCTTAGATAACTTTTGATCTACCGCTTTGATCGTTGATCCGTTAATTCCTGCATTCTCGTCTCGTCTAAGGCTACACTTCCACCGATCGAATTTCAATTTCCATTGTCGGATTGCTAGATAGCACTTTAGAGGTAATTTGTATCTTTCCAATTTTCATTGTAATAGGTAATTCTCTTTACATTTTTTGCTTAATGATGATTGTTCCTAGTTTAATTGTTCTCGTGATTACTCAATTAGCCATGAGCTAATTCCTTAATGTATTAATGTATTATTCCTATGGAGTAGTGTAGTGAAATGTTGATCTTTTGAATGCTTTGATTTGTTGTATGATCAATTCTCTAAATTGATGGATTGTATGAATGCTTGCATGTGTAGATGATAATTAGGGCCAATAGGGAGTTAGTCTCTTGCGAAAGTAGAGCTATTTTCCTAAACATTCTTGTATTAAGGCCAATGCATATCAAGTGTTTGATAATATTCCTAAGATAGTGAGAATTATCTCTAGTGAATTGGATGAACAATTAGAGGCTTTGATATGTTATTAGGGAAACCTTTCGCATGTTAGAGTGTCTTGTCCATTGATTATACACAATCTCATTGCATGATAAAGTGATGCTTAACTACATGAAACATAGGATAGTACACTAGCACATATCTCTCACATTTGCTCACTTTGCAACCCAAGGTGATAGGTAGTTTGCTTCTTTGACGCATTAGTAGACAATAGAAACCTTTCCCCTTTATTGCTTTGTTAGCTAGCCAATTGAAACAACAAATTTTCCTTACAGTTCCCCGTCTCCTTTGGGTTCGATATATTTTAAAACTTGGTCAAGCTTACCACGCTCATAGCGAACACGTACACTTTCGTGAGGACTTATTTACACCGAACAGTCCCCTAGGGTCAGTGGGAAGTTCCAGCACTGGGTGGAGTCGGTGGCACCCATCGAAATCATAAAGTCTGCGTACTTGGTCAGGTGGACCTTCTGGTCGGATTCGCCCTCGTACGCAGACATTACTGGGAATTAAATTTTTATCTGGACCGGTGCGCGGAGGATGGCAGGTGCCAATGGTGATGCAGGGAGAGTGGTGGAGTCAGGTCCGCCAGATTTGGCCGCTACTTGCGCTTGTAGCATTTCGACGGCCTTTTTTAGTGAGGCCAGCTCGTCATTGTGGGTCACCTCCGGCGGAGGTTGCTCGAAGGTTGTGTGTCTTGTGGACGCATGTCCCCGAGGTGCCTCACTCTGGGGTGACTTCTCTGTGACGGGCTAGAATTGACGTCCGCCATAGGGGCCCAACCTGTCGGTGGTGGGCCTTCTCAATCGTTCATGGGCGGACCTGCCCGGCTGCAGGTCCGAGTCCCCTCCGTGGGATGTGACCGGGGCGGCTGTTCGTTCATTTTCTCCGTATCTGGGCCCCAGTCTGCCTTGGAGGACCTCCCTCCTTGTTGATTGTTGGGTGCCGGATGCCTCGGTGTAAGCCGAAGCTCGCCCGGTGTATGGGGTGGGCTCCTCCACCACCTTGGCTTTTCCGGCCCATTCTCGGTGTTGGCAGGCTTGGGCTGAGCTCGCCTCCTGCTCAGTGGGGAGAGTGTTGTACTCCCCACGGGTCTGGGTGCCCTCAGTGGGGAGAGTGTTCTGCCACTGCTGCAATCTCTGCAAAGTTACGATTGTGCGCTGGAGCTCGTCGGGGTTGTTGGCCAGGTCCCTCAGGGCAGGGCTCAAGTCTTCTTGGGTTTTACAACTCGCGGAGGTCGCGAAGTTGCAGTGCTCTTCTGGGGAGGTGGGTGCGAGGTTTCCACCACCTGGAGTGAGGTTTCCGTCTCGGCCTGGTTTTGGTCGCCCCCTCTGGACCTTCCGGCAGCTGCGGAGGTCTGTCCTTTGGCGGCTCGAGTGGTAGCTATTTTTGGTTTTTGGAGGGGGTAACTTGTGGAAGGTCGCCGAGATGGGGGGAGGTCGCCGGGGTGATGGTCGTCCAGCTTAGGTGGAGCTGTGCAAATTTTCGTCTAGCCTCGCGTGTGATGAGTTATCCGAAATCCGGTTTATTCGTGTACACGCGAGCGTTTGAAAACTTCTTCCGGGCAGAATTTGTAAATTCGAGAATTCGAGTTTTTGCCCAGAAATCTGGGTTTTTTGTTCGAAGGAATGAATATATATGTGTATCTTCAAGTGTTCTTGAGCTTTATCAAGAACACCTTCAAATCTTCAAATCTTCAAACAAACCCTAACTTTTGTTCTTGAAAATTTTTATTTTTCAGATTCGTGGCCCTCCTTCTAGCGGTAAATTGTTGATAGAATTTACTAATCGTGCTCGTTTATGTGGCGTTATATCGGATTAATTCTACCAAACAATAGTCTTATGATTTGTGTTCTTGGATAAGATAGAGAGAGAGAGAGTGAAGAGTTTAGAGAGAGAAAGTAAAGTGTAGGAAAATGTATTAGAATCCCTGGAATTGTACAAGAGAGGTCTTATTTATAGGTGTGCGAGTGTGAAACGGCACCTTACGAGCCTATATGGCTTCCGGTGTTGACGAGGGTTCCTTACCCTCGTCTTGATCCCTCACACTGCTTCATATGTCGTGCCTCGTCCTACTACTATGCCTTAGACTAGATGGGCCTCATTAAAAACCTCATCGTAAACCACCCTTGTGGATAAACTGGACGGAGGGAAAAAGAGCATAACCATCGGGATCTAACAGGCCATAAGGCGAGCTCCCGGGCGAGCTCCAACGCCTTGTGCAGCTTCAGGGTGCCGTGCGATGATGGACCTCGGCGAGGTCCTCATGGGGGTAGGGGCGAGCTCCTTTAGGCGAGTTGCCCCCATGTGGGTGAGCTCTGGACTTCCGCGGATCCGGGTGAGCCTTGGCGACCTGCCAAACCTTGGTGATTATTCCTACGCCAATCGTATTAGTTCGCCAGGCCAACACCCAAAGTTTACTCTTTTTCGATTTTGGTACCCCATATTTATCCACTATCAAAACTGGTCACCAAAGTACATTTTTAGTATCAAAATTGGTCCTGTCGTTAGTTGACTCGTTATTGACTAACAGAGAGACCTAATTTCAGCGCAAAAATTATTAGGGTTCCATTCCCCTCTTCTCTTTTCCCCCATTTTCTCTCAAATCCGCAGTCACAACCCCTCTTCTCTCTGGTGAGAGCAATACTACATAGTCATGAGCCAAATGCTGAAAATGAATTTCTATGTTTTAAATAACTTACCCAATTGCCCTGAGGACCCTGCTTTCCCACCGGAACCATATCCATATACACTGCCACCGGAGCAGGTGTTTTTTTCCGAGCACTTCCAGGGCGAAACGACGACATTGAAAATCATAGAAGATGCTGGCGTGGTGGCGGATGATGTTCATTCCGCCGCCGAGTGATGAGAGGTCGAGGTCGAGGTCGACAGAAGATTTCTTTGAATTGCGGTCGAGAACTATGGAGTAGGTTTGCATATAATACTCGAAAATCTCTTTTCCATGAACCAGGAGGAAGAAAGAAAGGATCCGGAGGGTTGTGACCGCCGATTTGAGAGAAAAGGGGGGAAAAGAGAAGAGGGGAATGAAACCCTAATAATTTTCACGCTGAAATTAGGTCTCTCTGTTAGTCAATAACAAGTCAACTAACGGCAGAACTAATTTTGATACTAAAAATATACTTTGGTGACCAATTTTTATAGTGGGTAAACATGGGGTACCAAAATTGAAAAAGAGTAAACTTTGGGTACCAAAAATGATATTTTCCCTTCCAAAAGGCGACCGCTCCCCCTATAAATCCGCCCTCATTCAAAACTAGCGGAATTTCAATTTTTTAATCATAAATTTGAAAATTAACTTTTTTTTACACATGAAAAATAACTTTTAAGATGCCTTAGTTCAAATAATTTGACAATTAACTATAGTATTATTTTAAGTATAAACTTAACTACGCTTTATAATATATTTATACTTTAAGTTAACTCTCAAAAATTTATTAGTTATACTCCCCCGTCCTGATATAAGTTGTTCGTTGCTTTTGGGCACACGGATTAAGGTAAAAGTAATAAATATATAAGCGATGTGATGGAAAAGGTGAAAAAGTATAAGTAATGTGATGGAGAAAAGTGAAAAAGTAATTAATGAAAATAGTGTAAAAAGTATTGAAAATAATAATAAAGAAGTGAATAGTAGTTTCCAGAAAAGGTAAAAAAGCAAATGAGCAACATATAGTGGAACGGACGAAAATAACAAAATGAGCAACTTATAGTGGGACGGAGGGAGTACATAATAATAGATGTGAAGTACTCCCTCCATCCCACTATAAGTTGCTCATTTTGTCATTTTCGTCCGTCCCACTATATGTTGCTCATTTACTTTTTTATCTTTTTAGGAAAATACTATTCACTTCTTTATTATTATTTTCAATACTTTTTACACTATTTTCATTAATTTTATACTTAATATTTACACTATTTTCATTAATCACATGTACTATATCAATATTTTTATACATCTCTTAATATTAATGCCAAAATGTTGGTGAGCAACTTATAAGGGGATGGAGAGGGTATATTTTACGTACAGATCCTCGAAATGTAAAATATTTTCTGAGTTTTGTATAAACTTTTGGGCAATAGCTTCTGTTGTAAAATTCTTAATTAGTAAAAAAAAAATGTTAATAGTATATGCGTAAATGTTGAAAGTGAGTGTCAGGCTGAATTAAATTAGGTTGAAGGAGTTTATTAATTAGTAGAAAAATAATAGAGCAGATTAATATGCATGGGACAATCGTGTAAATTTAATTTGTATCAGTGTCTGAATGTCAGGGAAGATGTAGTCTCTCTCTCTCTCTCTCTCTCTCTCTCTCATGTATTTAATTTCACATAAATAAACCCTGCACATGTTGTAAATGCAACTCTGGAGATACATATTTAATGATATATTGAAACTCAATTTCTACGTATAAACTTACTTGTTAAATAAGTTATGTATATCTTACAAATATATTGATTATCGATCGATCGAGTCAAACATCAATGAAATTTGTTCTAACGTATAAAACAGATAACATTATATTTATTTTGTAAATTGTTTTGGTTAGATATATATTGAGAAGTTGTTTGGCAACCTTATTTTTATTGGCAAACACTCAAATAGAAATTTCTACGGGTCAAAGATCCGTAGAAATATCCATTTTCGAAAATTCGCGGGTCTAAACCGGGTCGGGCCGAATTTGAGTATTTTTTTCCAAAATTCGCGCATATAGTGATTTTCGCTCCCAGGTATGTTACAGTCGGGGTAAATGTATGTTACTTTAAGGCAAAACGTGTGTTACAACCAGATTAAATGTTGTTTTCTACACATATTCATTTATTTTTATAGAAGTAAATATTTTTCATGCAATGTAAAACATGTATATGTTACATTGTATGTGTAACACATATTTATTCTTAATAAAAATACATTTTATCCTATAGTAACACATATATGCTCATATAATAACACAAATTGAGGAACAAATATGTGTTACAATTAGAGTAAATATGTATTACTGTAAATTTATGTTACAATTGGAGTAAATTTGTGTTACTGCAAATGTGTGTTACATCTAGAGTAAATGTGTGTTACAATTAGAGTAAATGTGTGTTACTGCAAATGTGTGTTACAATTAGAGTAAATGTGTGTTACTGCAAGATAAAATGTGTGTTACTGTATGCACAAACATTTATTTATCCTTATAAAAATATATATTATATTTTATATAACATATATAAGGTATTAAATGATGTATTAAGTACATTAATAACATATTATTAACATAAATCAACAAAGAGAATAAAAAATAAATTAAGTAACACATATTTATACTTGCAGAAATACATATTTTCTTTATAGGTACTTGAAAAGTACAAAAAATTAATTTTTTAAGAACTTGTAACACAG
>JAPKLY010000710.1:37165-62108 GCA_026898435.1 Prunella vulgaris
TAATTTTTTAAGAACTTGTAACACAGATTTTGCCTAATTGTAACACGCTTTTGCCCAAATTGTAACATACCTGGGAGCGAAAAAACCTGGAACTACAAGTTGCACGAATTTTGGAAAAAAATGTCCAAATCTGATCCGACCCGGTTTAGATCCGCGAATTTTTCAAAAATGGATATTTCTACAGTAGAAATTTCTACACAAGTGTTGCTCATTTTTATTGTATTTTCTATCTTGGTTATGTTGATGCAATTGATACACTTCTAACGTAAGAGATTGAGTATCCCTTGTACTTCAGTTTTTTTTTTTTAATGAAATATTTGGTTGATTAAAAAAAAATTGTTCTATTAATAAACTAATATCATGATAATATTCAAAACAATATTATACATTGATACAATATAGGAGGATGATAGGAATCAGGTGAGTTAGCTCATCTGGTTACTGGCTCCCCACTTTAGTGAGAGACTCAAGTTCGATTTCTTTTGGAAACAAATTAAGGGAGATATAAGATTATTTGGAGAAAAAATTCTTAGAGTGGTTGAATGCTTGATAAACTAATTTCTAACTACCAACAACTAATTTTGATTTCAATGGAGTGAATGATAGCATGCATAAAAAAATATTTCAATCGCTTGAAAATATTGTTATGGACATGGATTAAGAGTTGCAAGGATTCAATAGGAAAATTTGGATTCCGGAGTGGTTAAGTGATCCTTTAAAAGATTTGAGACATTGTTGAATTTAGCTCTAATTTTAAATTATAGATTTGTTTATTGATATAAGGGTTGAGTATCCCTTGTACTCAACAATTTTTGTTAATAAACTTTTTTTACCAATTATTCGGGACACGGCCCAAAACGGGCAATATTATCAATACAGAAATTAAAGTTCATCCAAAGTAATAACAATTTATTGACACAGTTCAACATATTTAAATTATAAAAATTATATGGTAAGTAAATTTCACATGGTAAAATTAATATACATGTTGATATGTGTATTATATAGTGCTTTGAAGATAGACTTAATTATAGCATTTATTGGACTCATTCATTATGTATACCTAACTTGAATTAAATTCAATCAATAATAATAATAGTTATAATTCTATTTAAATTTAATTTATTTTAGTAACATTGAAGTGCTTTTAAAATAGCATACCTACCAATTCAGATGAAACCCGAATTTTAAATTCCATTTATTACCTTTTATGTATTTCTGCCAATACTTAGAGCTTGCAGACGTGTCAGCTCAATAAAATATGGATTAATCTTGTATGCACAAGTTCATTTTTTAAAAATTAAATAAAATACTATTAAAAAATTGCATATGTTATTACTGAAAAGTTAAACTGTGAAAGATACACTTTTCAGTAATAATATGTGTAACTTTTTAATAGTATTTTATTTAACTTTTAAAAAATGAACTTGAATTGCACCGTGTAACTGGTGCACAAGAGACTTACTCATCAAATATCTCCCCGCCCTCTTTTTTTATTCCCTCTATTTTAAAATATGTGGATTAATTGTGTCGGTTTTAAGGAAAACTATTTTTCTGTCTTTAATTAATGGAAATTTACATCTCCCTTTTTACGCAAACAAAAGTATATATTGGTATTAATTTTAATTAATTTGCAAATACAACCTAGATCTTTTTCATGTCAAAATTGATGAAGCAACTCATTATCAAATAAATATTCATGAGGTTTACACTACTGAAAAAATATAAAATTGCAAAGAAATTGATATGGCTATAAAATTTGCAACAAAAAAAATTCGTAGTGAATATTGACTACGAAATTGCCATTATATAGGCATCTGTATTTTTTATCTACAAAAAATATGTCTACAAAGACAAATTATTTGTAGGTAATTAATTACCTAGCTATAAAATTTATTTAATAGGTAAATTGATTACGTTGGCAAATTGGTTGTAGATTTTTGTAGATAATTTGTTCTATCATGAAAATATTTTTGTTGAAAATTTTTGTCAGCATTTCTAGTTTTATTGAGAATGTATCGCAAGATTTTTTTTTATCAGCAAAAATTAATTTATTTATTATCCAAAAGACAGGGCATCAGAAATACCCTCCCTTTTCAGTTTCAGAAATAATACAATAAAAAAATTAAGCAACCCAAGATCTCAAAATAAGTACTGTATACTCCTAGACCATAAATAGAGCCAAGTCTAGTTAATCCAGATCGAATCCAACTTCAAACTCTACTCTTAAGCTCCAAAATAATATCCTCCTCAGAAGTCCTCGCGTTCTCAAATATTGCTTTATTTCTACCTTTCCATAGTAGCCAAATTAAACATTCTCAGATGCCTCCAAAAATCAATTTGTCTTTCCTCACATTAATTAAATTGGAGAAGTGGAGAAGATTAGTGGAAGGTTTAGACGATAGAGTTGTCTTCACTCCCACCCATTCACAACACTTCATCCAAATTTTGTATGAGAAGAGACATTCAAAGAAGACATGACTAACCATTTCATCCTTCTCATTGCAGAAAACACATTTGATTCCCGAATCATTAGGAATGATATTTCTTCTTTGAAGTTCTGATATCGTAGGCAGTCTTTCCCGAATAGTTCTCCACGCGTGTATCTTCACTTTGTTAGGCACCCACTAATTCCAAAGGATTTTGTACTCTTCCAATTTTTCTCCAATGTCTCCCTGACTCTCTCGAACAAACCAATTATAAACTTCTTTAGTGTTGTACCTTCCATTTGCACCCAGTGTCCATCTCCAATAGTCCTCCTCGTCTCTACGAAGATTGTACCTGTTAACAACATCACATAACTCGTTAGCTCTCTCTCTCTCTCTCTCTCCAGAAGATTTCTCCTCCAACTCCATACCCAACTCCATTCCTCCCCCCTCCATTCGCCCATCTCGCTAACTCGAACATTTTTATCACTAGCTAATAGAAAAAGCCTAGGGAATTGAACTTTAAGAGGTGCCCCTCCAACCCACCATTCCTCCCAAAACCAAGTACTCATCCCATTCCCCACTATCTTCTCTAAGTTATTAAAGAACCACTCCTTGCCTCTTACTCCACATGCCTTGAGAATCTCACCCCACCACCCCTTAGGATTTTGTTCTCTCCTATCCCTCGAAGGACCTAGTCCTCTACCCCATGAGACCCCCCACCTCGACTCTATCACTCTGGCCCACAAACTCGATCGATCACTATAAAATCTCCACACCCACTTACCCAGCAAAGCTTTATTAAAACACTCTAAATCCTTGACCCCTAGACCCCCAAAGAGTTTTGGTCTACAAATCGATGACCATTTCACCCAAGCAGTTTTATTCACACTCTCACACCCTCCCCCCCCAAAGAAAAATTCTTTGCAATTTAACAATTTCTCTCACCACAATTTTTGGGATTCGGAAGGTGGACAAAAAATAAATAGGCATAGATGACAGGACAACATTTACTAGAGTGAGTCTTCCTCCAATTGAGATTCTAAGACCATCCCACTTCCTCAGACGATTCTTGATCTTTTGGATTATGTAGTTCCATTCAGAAAATTTTATGTGGGAACAACCCACTTTCTCTCCCAAGTACATAAATGGCATCGAAGCAGTTTGTACACCTAGCACCTCTGCCAGATTACTCAAAGCCCTCTCCTGAACATTAACCCTGTATAGGCAGCATTTGTCTAAGTTGATCTTAAGTCCCGAAACCAACTCGATCAAACTAAGGAAATCCTTCAGAAATTTCACATTAGCCAAGTTTACCTTTCCAAGAAATATTGTATCGTCTGCAAACTGCAAATGAGAAATCACCACCTCATTTCTCCCCACCGCGATCGGCTCAAAATGTTGTTTCTCTACTGCATTGTTCATCAATATCGAGAAACCCTCTGCTGCCAGTAAGAAAAGAAATTGGGAAAGTGGATCCCCCTGTCTCAAACCCCTTTCCAAATTAAATGTACCTGTGGGACTCCCATTAACCAGAATAGAGGCTGACGCCGTTGAGACACACTCCATAATCCAGGATATCCATTTCTGATTGAAGTTGAACCTTCTCATGATTGCCTCCAAGTATCCCCAATCCACCGAGTCGTATGCCTTTGCAAAATCAATTTTAAAATGAATGCAGTCCTTCTTTCTCCTTCTTGCATCCTCTATCACTTCATTAAGAATTACCACTAAATCCAGTATCTGTCTATCTCCCACAAAAGTTGATTGTTGATCTGAGATAATGTGCTCCAGTACTTTGCTCAACCTTTTCGAGAGGATTTTTGATAGAATTTTATAGTCCCCCAACTAGAGAGATCGGCCTATAATCTTGTAGACTAAGAGCTTCCTCTTTCTTTGGTATAAGTACCACGTAGGAAGTGTTTAATCCCTTCACCAATTTACCATTGGAATGGAAATCTGCCAGGAAGTTCATGAAATCCTCCTTGTATACCTCTCAACACTTGCTGAAAAAAATGGAATTAAAGTCGTCAGGCCCCGGGCTTTTTGAGATGTTGCAGTCCCTTATAGCTAATAACACTTCCTCTTCGGTAAAAGGGACTGTAAGCATTGCATTATCCGCCTCCGATATCACCCTCCTAGCAAAACCCACTCCCGGGATAGGTCTGCAACCCCTTTCTGCTTTAAAGTGATCCCGAAAAAATTCAAAAATACCTTGTTTAACCTCTGAGACTTCCTCCTTCCAAATTCCATTGATTAGCAACCCATTAATTTCATTTCTCTTTTTTCTTTTATTTATCAACTTGTGAAAGAATCTTGAATTGGCATCTCCGTCTCTAAGTCATCTGCTTCTTGCCTTTTGTTGAATTAAACTATCCTTACACTTGAGATCGAACAACAACCTCGCTCTAGCCTCGTTCCTGCTCACAATTTCTTGTTCTGATAGCCCCATGGTGTCGTCCACCATATCCAGCTTGAAGATCTCTTCTTTTCTATCCTCTATTCTTTTATCCAGTAGCCCAAATCTCTCCTTGTTCCATGCTTTTAGGACTTCTTTGAGATGTTTGAATTTTTCCTTAAGGATGAAGCCACTCCAGCCATGTACCTCGTATTTCTTCCAACATTCTTCCACCACTCCTCTAAACTCCGGATGATGAAACCATGCATTAATGAATCTAAACTATTTGGGGCCCCAATCTTTCCACTTTACTTCAATTCGTATCGGGCAATGATCCGAAATTGATCTCTTCATTCCTATTTAATTTGTCCCTGGCCACTTCTCCAGCCATTCGTAATTGACAAGAATTCGGTCCAACCTGTTTTTGCAAGAACCATCTTGTTTATACCAAGTATACGTTCTCCCGTGGAGAGGCAAATCAACCAGATTCGAGTTGCGTAAGAAGTTATCAAAGATAGATATATCATTATTGCAAGATGATACTCTCCTCCCTGACCTTTCAGAGTCTCTTCTGATCGAATTAAAATCTCCACAGAGACAGACGCAGCAATTTTGGTTCTGTGTTATCACCATCAAAAGACGATCCCACAATTCTAAACGTTCGTTCAAAGGTCATGGGGCATACACATTGATTATACAGCAATCCAAGTTATCTGAAAGTCAACACCCATTCACTACTACTACCCCACTCATGTGCCAACAATTCGAAACAGAAAATTTATCCGTATTCCAAACCGAAATAATTGCCCCAGACCTTCCTTCTGACCCCCTATAGTACCAGCTACAATTTCCATCACCCCAAATAGACCGGCCACAATACTCATCTACAATCTGTAACTTGGATTCTTGGATACAACAGAAGTCAATACCTTGGCTTTAGATAATGTCCCTAACTTCCTTTATTTTCGCCCTGCTCCCAAGACCGCGAATATTATATGATAAAAGCTTCATTGATGATTCTCTTTCTGTATCTCCTTGCCCTTGTCCTGTTTCTTCTCGGTATTCTGATTCGGCTTCTTCCCTTGTACAATAGCTTCAACATTCTTTCCAAAATTCGCGAGCCCTAGTGCTGTCCCCAGATCCCACACATTCTTCAACTTCTCTTTTTCCTCATCCGGTTGTACAAGCTTCTTCTTCCATAGACTCCTCTTCCCCCGTAACTTTTTTGTGGCTGCTTCATTGTCTATAGGGGACTCCATTTCAGACACAAAAGCCTTGAATTGCTTCCCCTCCAATTTCTTCTTATCCGACTTTGACAGCATGTTCGTCTTCCTGCAGGATTTTTCGCATATTGCCTTGTCAATGTGGATCGCACTCTCACGGAATTTTTGCCAGTCGTGGGTTTCATCTCTCCTCGCTGGATCGATCTGATCCATAGCTTTCTCAACTTTGTTCATAGTTTCGCTACCTCTTTCTTGTTGTTGATAATGACCGACGGCTGTCCCATAAGAATTGAGCTTAGTATTTTTAGGGAAGAAAAAAATTCCTACGTATGTTCCTCTGGGCCCAGCATGATAATTTTTTATTTGTGACTTTTTGGTAGTTTTCCCAGGTTCTTTTGCATTAGATGGTAAACTTGCCATTTTGGTAGTGAGTGGCCCACTTAAATGGGCAGATTCTTTTCCTATTTCACCCGAAGCCCAGGTCTTAGGCCCAACCTCACTTAGCCCATTTGAAGCGCTAATATCCAAATTGCCTTTTTCCTGCGTAACGGATACCCCTTCCAGCACCCCTCCATTGCAGTTTGAAATACGGTTACACGAGATATTCCTAGAAAAGTGGGACCCATTTTGTTCCTTCAATAAAGCGCTGCTATCCCGAGACTCGGCAACACAAGTTCCAGTAAGTCTATTCGTATCCCCCAATAGTTGGAAGTGGTTGGGACCCACTATTTCCCCACGCGTCCCAACATTCTCACCGTCGCCATCATCGCCGTTTCCCATCCAACGATCGTCTGAGAATGCAACCTCCTTCTCTTTGTCTTCGATAATGGCATTCACGGTTGAATCTGTTATGGATAAAGACTCGGATTCCTCTTCGCCTTCTGAGTATTCCTTAAACAGGCTTCGATAAATCTCTGTTTCCTGAAAATTGCTTAGATGCGTGGATTCCTCCTTTATTTTCACACTAAAGTTCCGATCTTCTATACGTACCGAAAAAACCATATTAATCTCACTGAGATAAAAGGTTGAGATTAGCACTCTTGCGAAATCCATTCTACTCCTGTTTTCTGTGACTGGGTCAAGTTTCACAAAATTGCCAACTTTTGAACTAGCCACTTGAAAGAATCTCCTATTCCATGGTTGGAGTGGAACTCCGATCCACTGGGTCCATATTTTCCTTTTATGACAAACATCTGTTTCTTTCCAAGGTCTGTACCACTCGAACCAGTAGTTAAGCCATTCGTCCATATCCTTCTCAGCCTCTACAAAAGATTTACCCTTTATGTTTTGAATCAAAATAGTTTCATCGCCCACATATCTAAGGATAAACCAATTTCCGCATTCTGCCTGTATTTCTTCACTATTTTCTTCCCATGCAAATTCTTTTCTAAGCGAACCCAACTAGCACTCAAACAGCCAATTTTTCTCCATCTCTGTAGTTTCAAATGAGAAGGACGGGTTTTCGACTTTCTCTTAATCATAATGGTCCTCGTTACCACCCCTCTTTCCGTTTAGTAAAACTTCTTTGAAAGATTTCCTTTCAACAACTCCTTTATTGATATTGTTCCACATAACATGTTTACTCCCATTCGCATTAACCATCCTACGTTATCTGGAATATTTAGGATAAAACACCTGCAACTTGAAACTTCCCATCCATAGATTATTCAAAGCTTTCAGAGTATCTTCAACATTTCGAATTCTCTTCTCCCAAAACCTGACAAATCCAAAAGATTTCCCTGCCTTGTCTCTTTTCTTAGGACAAAAGATATCCACCATGTTGGAGTGTGGAGTCTAAATTGACTTAATCACGAGCCCTATAACGCCGAATTTTTTTGGGGGGCCCATTTTTCTGCTTCGGCCCAGTTGATCCTAATGGGCTTAGGGTTAGGGTGAATGCTGTTTAAATATTGATATCGTCTTATTGTAATGATTATCCGAAAATCATATTGTGAAAAAATACCTGGCTTGGCATCGCCCCCAGATGTAGTCGCAAGACGAACTAGGTAAACAAATCTCGTGTTCTTTTTTTTGTTATCGTGTGCGTGCGTATAAAATCCTAACACACCACATCCTCCACTTTATTAAATAGCTTCTTCAGATTTTCCAAGCTACAATTTTCCAGAAAATTTCGAAAGAAGAATGTCATAGTAAATCTGTCATCGAAGGTCGACCTACTCTTGGTAAAAACACTATCCCCTCTATCAAGCCATCTACCTATTGTCCACCTAGCCAGAAAAAATTGTTTTTGCCTCTCTGGATTTCTCTCGGAATAGGTTAACCTATGATCTACCCTTGACCTCGCCCTCTCATCCCACTTTCGAAAAATTCTCTCTCTACCTCGCATTCTCTCTGCAACGTAATGTATTGCAAGATTTAGATATCATGTTTGAGTCGTCTTAAAAAATAAGTACATTCAATATATCACGATCGTGTAGGATGTAAATTGTTGCAAAAGAGCAGAGTTTATCGAGTGTGCGTTTTTGTTCTCTAAGAATTCCATAATTCTAATATGATTAATATCTTGTTGTCAAAAGAAAATTGGAAAAAGAAAATACAAAAAAAAATTCTTAAATTCGAAACAATGGGGAATTTAATAAGAAAAATAAACACATTTATACATGGCCTAATTAACTTTTTTTTTTCAATTTGCCACAACTAATCATGTTTTCTTTATTTTACATACAAATTAATAAAGAAAAAGTTTTTAGTTTTTATTCCTAATTAGACAAATATTATATTTGAGAAGTTAATATAGATGTTTCAAAAAATCAATGTCCACTGACAAATTAGTGCTAAAGAGTAGAATTAACTAGTGAAGAGCTGAAGCTGTATTAGTAATCAATTTGAAAAACTTTCATAAATGTATGTAATTAAATTGATTCTTACCCGTCTCATTTCATTTGATGTAAAAAATTTCACACAAATTAAAAACAAGTACAAAATGACCATACTATCTTATTTAATGTCCAAAAATTATTTATAAAGTGTCTTATAATGAACATTTTCTTGTTTTGACGTAAAATAGTTTAAATGGTTAAATTATTACCTTTTATACCAAAATGTCATAATTCGAGTTATTATTAAATTTAAAAAAAAAAGGCTTCTCTAAATATTATTATATGTGAATGTAATTTTTTTTTTATGGGTAAATGTTAGTGGTTAGTAGTTAGAAGTTACTTCATCAAGTCTCCATACACTCATACCTCCAAATCAACCTTATATTTCCCTCCTATTCGTTCTCAAAGGGAATCGAATTCGAGTGACTCACTCAAGTGAGGAGCTATGTCATGAAAAATTTATTAGTCAAACAATCTCAACTTTGAAAAAGAAATTTCAATCTATCAGAAAGCTTGGGTCAATCCAAACAGACGAATTAAAAGGGGATTTTTCTTTTATAAAAACTATTACGGCGCATGTGTGTATATTTTATTATAATACTCCCTCCGTCCACGATAAATGATTCACGTTGTCTTAAATGGTCGTCCACAATAAATGGTCTATTTACCTAAAATGGAAAACTTACAATCATTATTTTCATTTTTTATACACATATACTCAATTTTACACATCACATCAAGTACTTTTTTAATAATTAATTTTTTTATACTAATACACTAACTTTTACACATCAATATCTACTTTTCTTAATAACCATGCATAGCAAGGGTAGTCCAATTTTCATGGACGGAGGGAGTATAATATTAGTATACAAATAGGCATACCCTTGTGGTGTCCAATTCATTAAATGTTGATTTACTCTAAATAATTCGATAAATCAAGAATTGGGCACACCATATTAGTGACAAATTCTACATTATCACCAAATCTCGTTTTCATTTAATGCACAAATATTAACACTCATAATGCTTTGCATTCACTCAAGTGACAGAATAATTATTTTTATTGACAAATTATGTCATTAAGGATCATTTCCTCTCATTAAATATTTTTAACTAGAGAAACAATAATGACAAGATCTTATCATTAAAGGTTGATTCTTTTTGTAGTGATTATTTATACTGAAAAATTTAATTTAGTTACACTAAAAAGTAGAGATTGATTATATGAAAAGTTTACACTGTTCTCCACTTTTTGATATAATCAGACTTAATTTTTTAATATATAAACAACTTTAACTGTTGAGTGGGTATACTGTGTACTGTGTGCACGCAAAACTTACTCATATTTTAATTATATTGATGTGCACATTTTATTTTATGTTTTTAATAAATTTTAATTTGCACGTTCTCCATCTATTGATCAGAATATGCTGTGGACCACATTGATACAATATGGTTTGTTAGGGAAGTATTCAGACATTACTTTTGTATTATTAAGTTACATGAAAGAAATGCATTTTAGTAATTAAATCAATTGCGTAGAAAAATCAAACAAATCGGGGAGGCCAAATATGGAGCATAACGTATCTCTCATACCACAAGTTATTCAGCGGGCCCACTCAATTTGGTCCACTCAATTTTTTCTTTTGTTTAAATCTATGCAATATTGCTGAACCATATTCAACCATATATTTCTCTTACAACCGAGACAAAAACTTGTATGAATTTGAATTTACGATCAATCAACTCTCATTATTATGTGTGTATATTATCATTTTTATGTATATCTATTATTAATATTACGTATATATATTATTACTGTTAAAAATTTAAATATATTTTTTATAACATTATTGTATATATGAATAAGAGTGATAGTGATTACACATAATAGTAATACGAGTTCATGTGAACTAGAGTTCACAAAATACCTACTCTAAAATCATACAAATTCTTGTACTATTAAATTGTATTTTAAAGGAAATAATTTCAGTTACTAAAATATATTTTTTAAATATAATCTCTATCCTGTTATATTACTGCTACAAAAATTTGCATGCCCAAAATAAATAATATTTCTTAAAATCTATACATTGAAAATTTTCATTTAATAATTTCTATTTTATTTAATTTATGTGCTAAAAATAACGCTAAGTTTTTAAGGTATTGGTTGAAGTGTGAATTGTTGGAATTTCGAAGGTACCTCACCTGACCAATATTAAAAGTACAACAATTGGTATCGGACACACAATGCCAATTTTCGAGTTATTTTATACTACAAGATTCAAATAACTAAAAGAAAAATTACAAAATAGTTAATAAAATTAACATTAATTATAAATTGGTTTTGTACAGAAAAAAAAAATTGTTTTTGTGCATAAAAAAATATGTTTATGTGCAAATATTGTGATACAATTTATAATTATCATCATTAATTGGCTTCCCGTGCCACAACTAATAATCTCATATTTTTTCTATTTTTTAAAAATTAGAGCACAATATTAGTTATGTAATCACAAAAGAGATAAACGTTCAATCAACAAATCTAAAAACAAAAGAAGAAAAATAAATTTTCATTCATATTACTTAAAAAATTCAAAAGAAACAATTCCTGAATATTAACAATGTTCGATTATGGAGCCTGATCGACCGCTTCATGTCCCAACTTCTCGCTAGAGAGTTGGCGGGTGTTCGTGGGTAGCGGCCCCGAGGAAAATTTATTTGGGCCCTTTTTGTAAGGTAAAATTCGATTGGATGAGATTTAGAATTTTGGTCTGAGTTTCTTATAAATGTCCACATGATTCATTGTAATTCTATTACCGAAAATCTTCTGGCTTGATAGTGGTCCTAGACGTAGTCTTTTACAGACAAATTGGGTAAACAAATTCATGTTATTTTCATTTTTTTACAATTTCTCCACAATTGTGTTTATAGACAATCATTTTACTAATATGTTTACTTCTCTCCCTTAATTTCCTTTTCTTTAGAATTTATAATTTTTTTTTTTTATATTTGGTATCTCTAAATTATTGAGTATGTTGATGTTCACGCTCTGTCTATCAAATGTTAAACATGTCTGCCATTTTTTATTATTTTGTACTTTCTCTGTCCTTTTATAATTTTTTAAGTTTTGTATATTTCACAGTAAATTTGACATAATGTATCAAATAAACTATTAATTTTAATTTCAAAAGGTCCTAAAATTATTTTTTAAAAAGAAGTTCTTAAATTAATATAAAAAAATTCATGAGGCCCTAGCAGCGGAAATTCATGAATTTTACAGAATCATGTTTAATATTTTACATTAAGAATGACAAATCAACCAATTTAAGTGTAAATAAATTCGAATTTCACCAAAGAAATACATTTCTTACGAGTTGTCAAAAAGAGCCCCATGAAACAAAAATCTATACGTTAAAGACTTTTGATGCATTATGCTATAAATTTCTTATTTTATGAAAAACGTAAACAATACTTTAATAAATAAATAAATATTATTTCAAAAATTAATTTTTAGTGAAGTAATAATAACAATACAATAGAGAAAGTCACAGTGAAAAGGAGTGATAATTGTATTATTTTAATCAGGTGGGTTAGCTCATCTAATAGTAGTTTGGGTTCAATTTCCTTTGAGAACTGTATTATTTTGATTTTTTAGGTAATATTCCCTCTGTTCCAAGATAAATTTCAAATTTTTCTTATATGGATGTCCCAACTCTTTCTTCACAAAAAAAAAAGAAACAACTCACACTCACAAAAGTCAATAAAGTACACTTTTTATATTTTATTCTTTAACTTCACATTCACATATTTTACTTTTTCTTAATATGCGTGAAACTTCACCTATGAAGAAAATATTGGGACGAAGAGAGTAGTAATTTTTAAGGAAAAAGTAATGAGGAATTAATGGTCTATGCTTTCCAAATCAAATGTTACACGTGCAACGCAGCTTAGTGATAAGGTGGTGATCCGAAAAGGAAAAAGGAAAGAAGTTTCAGTTTGTGTACAACAGACGCTCTCTCTCTCTCACTGCGTTTACCTATGAATAAATTAACATTCAGATGACGTCAAAATACATAATTCTCCCATAATTAATTAATTTTTTTAAGAGAGAGAGACAGTTGTTGAACTAATTTTATTTAAAAATAGAAAAAAAGAAAAGAAAAGGCATAACATGGTCAATTAAATTCTCTCTCACAATTGATGATGTGGAACACCAATTTTATGGACTTCTTGCGACGTGTCATTCATGAGCCGCGACTCACATCGTGTTTATTAAAAAAAAAAAATCAACAAATTTCATAACTTAAACTTAATATTATTAAATTTATATAATAATTTTTTTGAACCTATATGTAAGTCACTATATAAAATATTAGTATAATATTAGTGAGTATACCTAATGAAATCCACAAATTAATACGTGTAATAATATATGTTTCATAATATAAATAAGTTTTGTAGGAGAATTATTTTTTTAAACACTATAGTTACAACGTTACTTATAACATATACTCTCTCTCACATAAAATAGTCATTTTTTTTTAATTTGTCACAAATTATAGTCATTTTTATATTAATAAAATGTACATTGTCTAATATACTCCTATTTAACACAAATTTTTTTTGAACAAATTTTACTATAAAATTTATACAACAAAATATATTCTCCGACACCATTAATAAGTATATTTTGTAGTATCATTAAGTACATCTTATAATATAAATTTCATACTAGATAAGTTAGAAATACCACCTATTTAATACCATCATTTGTCATTTAATTATTATTTTGTATTCAATAAATAACGGCATATCAAGAACTTATAGGTGAAATTCAAATTTCAAGCATTAATGATTAATAGTTTATTGGCCTATATAAAATCGTAAATATGACTCTCTATAGAACCGAGAGAGTAGTACCTAGGAAATATAAGGACGTGTATCATATGCACACTCGTCACATTTTGGTTAAATTTATGTTACATTTTAATAAAAGTTAATGACACATTTCATTTTACATTTTCAGACAAATTAATGTCAAATTTTAATTATATTAACATGCATATTTTAGTTAAATTTAATCCCATGTTTCATTTAAAATTTATTCACCTGTTCAATTATATGGTGCAACTGATGATTATATATGAGATTGACGTGATATAATTATAAAATTATAACATACCCTTCGGATTTGAACAAACTTTGAACATGTCAGAAAGACTTAGTCTTGTATGCACCAATTACACCGTGCAACTCAAGTTCATTTTTAAAAAGTTACACAAAATACTACTGAAAAGTTAAACATGTTATTACTGAAAAATATATCTTTAATAGTTTAACTTTTCAATAATAATTTGTGTAACTTTTCAGTAATAAATTGTGTAACTTTTTAAAAATGAATTTGAGTTGCACGGTGTAATTGATGCACAAGATACTTACCCTGTAAAAAATGATTATATATGTCCACATGCGAGCATCTATTTAGATGTTCACTATTTATATTGTGATACTATTACATACATTTAAGTAATGAATATATAAATTAGTGTTTACCGATAAATAAATAATTATTTAGTATTTTTATAAATTAATCAAATAAAAAATTCCTGTACATATTAATATCATGGTAGAAATAAATGAGAAAGTGGAATAGTAAGATGAAGAGACTACAGTCGATGAGTCAACAAAATCCATTTATGATGAAAATTAAATGGAAGGAGGTTGGTTGCCAATTGCCCATGTACAATAAAATCTCAGGCTACATTCTTAAATGTATGTGAGCCCCTGTTTCTAAGCAATCACCCATCAAGCAACCATAAAAAGAGCATCAATTAATGCCTCTATTTATCAATAGGTCCCTCTCAATTTAGAAATCTCCAAAATCAACCTTAACCATCATCATGGCCCCACATGTACCAATTTTTTTTTAAAAAAATAATATTTCATCTCTTGGTTTATTCTATTAGTTAAATTAATTTGTATAATATTTTTTCCATTTCATCCCGTGCAAATATCATTTGAGCAATGACATTAAACTATTTTCTACTAATTTAATATTTTGAATTCATATAATTTTATTGTTTTATTTCTTTTTGTTCGGTGTAAATGAGTCCTCACGCAAGTGTACGTGTTCGCTATGAGCGTGGTAAGCTTGACCAAGTTTTAAAATATATCGAACCCAAAGGAGACGGGGACTTGTAAGGAAAATTCGTTGTTTCAATTGGCTAGCTAACAAAGCAATAAAGGGGAAAGGTTTCTATCGTCTACTAATGCGTCAAAGAAGTAAACTACCTATCACCTTGGGTTGCAAAGTGAGCAAATGTGACAGATATGTGCTAGTGTACTATCCTATGTTTCATGTAGTTAAGCATCACTTTATCATGCAATGAGATTGTGTACAATCAATGGCAAGCCACTCCAACATGCAAAAGGTTTCCCTAATAACATATCAAAGCCTCTAATTGTTCATCTAATTCACTAAAGATAATTCTCACAATCTTAGGAATATTATCAAACACTTGATATGCATTGGCCTTAATACAAGAAAATTTAGGAAAATAGCTCTACTTTCGCAAGAGACTAACTCCCTAATGGCCCTAATTATCATCTACACATGCAAGCATTCATACAATCCATCAATGTAGAGAATTGATCATACAACAACTCAAAGCATTCAAATGATCAACATATCACTACACTACTCCACAGGAATCATACACTAACACATTAAGGAATTAGCTCATGGCTAATTGAGTAAACATGAGAACAATTAAGCTAAGATCAATCATCATTAAGCAAGAAATGTAAAGAGAATTACCTATTACAATGAAAATTGGAAAGATACAATTTACCTCTAAAATGCTAACTAGCAATCCGACAATGGAAATTGAAATTCAATCGGTGAGAATGTAGCCTTAGACGAGACGAGAATACAAGAATTAACGGATCAACGATCAAAGCGGTAGATCAAAAGTTATCTAAGAATTTGTGAGAAGAAATCTTAAGAAACCCACAAGTAACTACCTCTCTCTCTCTAATCTAAGAATCTCACTATGATTATGAACTAATGTGACTTGGCTTATCTTGAGAATCTGATCCTTGAAGTATTTATAACGCTCACAATGCTTGGTCCAAAATGCCCTTCATTAAACGGGCGAAAAGACGAAACTACCCACGAAATTGGGATCATCCGAACTGTCGCACGAGTGCATGCATATGACCACACGAGTCTGGTTCGTGTGAGCACTCGTGTGGCATGATCTAGCTCGAACCAGAGCCACCTCGCACGAGTGCAGGCTTGTGTGAGAACTCGTGCGTGCCTTCATCGCCCGAACCAGAGGTGTGTCGCACGAGTGAGAGCTTGTGGTCACACGAGTCTGGGCTTGTGGTCGCTCGAGCCCGGACTCGACTTGTCCGATCGATCCTCGACTTCCTCGTTTTCATCATATCTTGAGTTCTAGAGCTCCGATTAACTCGATTCTTTTTCCGTTGCGACCCTCTCTTCAAACTCTTCGACATGGTGTATCATTTGCCTTCATTGGATCAACTCAAAATTTCTGGACTTTTACGAACTTGCTCGTCTCTTACCGATTTTGGCTCGTTTTCACTACAAAACACATTTTCTTGCCACAAAATGGTTAATAGCACAATTTATACCAAATTAGGGTCAAATATGAACATAACCACATTAAAACCATGTAGAAATGGATGCAAAAACATGCAATTATGACCCTAATCACACCCCCAAACTAGATTGTTGCTCGGCCTCGAGCAACGAAGCGATAAGATAGGGGAATAATTGTATGTATGAAGCATCAAGCACAAGATCAATGCCATAGAATCATCACTCAATATCTAGCAAATCTAAGATACAATATCATTCAATCAACTATCAAAATCAAATCAATGAGCACAAAATCAAGTCAATGAGTCATGATCCTCTCAAGATAGGTGTTTCACTCAACACTCAAGTGTTTAAGCTCTCTCATTCATCACACAATGATACAAATACTACCATAGGCTTGGCTCAAGTCTATATTCTCCACGACTTGGAATGACAATTCAATCACACATCAATGAGGACTTTTAAAGGTTGTAGTGTTGGTTCTTTGGTAGGGAAGGAAAATATGGATAAAAGTGACTAAGTATGATTAGTAAAGCATAGAAGGAATCATCATGTAAATCATGTCTTCATGCAAATATCAATCTCATCTTCATGCTCTTTCAAAATCACATTTTCAAAGATAATTCTTCCCTTTTTTGCAAAATTGTGAACATACTCACAACACTTGAGTCAAACTTGACCAAATTTTCATGAAAAGTCAACCTTTTTTTTTTCAATTTCTTGCTAGCACTTGCCTTTTGAACCTTCTTTTCGTAACAATCCATGCATAGGATTTCTTTCCACGTTGGCCACCAATTTCTTCATCATATCACCAATCTTCCTTCCTTCTTTTCACTCTACTAATCATAAGGACAAGAGAGTTCCAAAAAGGAAGGAAAATGGCTTAAAGTGTGGTTAGCCAAATGAAAGAATTATAAGCACAAAATTTGTAGCAAAGGATATCAATATCAATGGTAGGCTCATAGGGCTAAGTGGCTCAATATAGAACAAAGAAAATGTCTCATATCATCTCATGTGAAATCATTATCTAATGTAGCCTCAAATAAGACCAAAGCCAAGTTCTAGAGTATAATACACATGTGTGGAACTCACATCAAGAAAAATGTCATCCGTTCAAGATTGAAACGGGCAAAATTTGGCTCAAATCTCACGGGACATAGGTGATCAAGACTCATATCATATAAAAAATGCTCATATCAATGAAATCTCAAGAATCATGAAATCAAAAGTATCTAAGATAGAACAAGAATCAAGCAATAAATCCACTACACTAATCAAGACTTTCAACTCATCCACACAACAATAAACATAGCTCATGCATTCACTACTCAAAGTAAACAACAATATGGCAAAAAATAACAAGCAAAACAAGCACATGATAAGCATAAGGTCCAAAACATCATAGAAGCACTAAACATCAATCATGATAATAGCATTGCGAAGAGAATGGCAAAACGATCACACCCCCCCAAACTTTTTTGGACCATAGGTCTAAAAAGTTTGGCAAAGAAGTGGAGACAATATCAAGAAATGCACAAGAATTAAGCACAATCAATAAAAGCATCATAAATCCTAAGATCATAGTCATCAATAATCCATCACAAAGCAAATACCAAGAGAATTAAGCTGCCTAAGAAGAAGTACCACCATTATCAAGTAATACCATTACAAACCAAAATTCAATCCTAAAAATACGGGATAGAAGTCATGATAAGGAGAAGAAAATGAGTTACCCATCCTTATGAAGTTAGATATAAATCGTCACTTCATGAAGGGGGGTCCATCGGTGGGTACGTGAAATGCTCTTCACCAATATGCCACTGCGTCATAGCTCGTTGTGCCTCCAGAATCTCCTCAATGTTCGTTCCCATGGTGTTCATGTTATTGCTCATGGTGTTCACGGTCCTATTTACGGAATCCACAGTAGTGTTAATGGAATGATAATTGTCAGTGAGCCTTGTGACATCGGAACGAAGACAAGAATACTCATTCTTAAGTTCCCCCACATCAATCCTCAAAGATTGAACTTCATATCCCCATTCATTAAACGTCAAACCACCCTTCAAACACACGAAATCCTTCTTGCTCAAAAGGGTTTTCCTCTTGCATAGGCTCTTCCATCTCAACTTGTTCTTCTTGTTGTGCTTGAGAACTTGAAGCACCCCTTGCTCTTTTGTTCAACCTTTGATGAAATTGTTCCTTCAAGTGAATGTGTTCGGGTGTATCGAGCTTCAAGTTATCACTCTTCTTGATGGTGATTAGCTCATACTCAATTAAGGGAAAGAGGTCATGAATATTCCGCCCTACAACACAAACAACCTTCAACTTACTCTTAAGCTTCTTCAACCTTATCAAATGTATCACATCAATCAATGAGCCTATTGCACCTTCCCTTTCGGGTGAAGGACTAACCCTTTGAGCAATAAGTGCAATTATTTCTCCATAAGCACAATTAGTCCGCACATTTTGTTGACTAAGATTCTTCAAAAGATAGGCCCCGAAGTCCGCCTTTTTAGAAGTGAGCATCGAATGCATGATATACAAGTCATCACTTCTCACCCTGTTCGGCTCGATTCTTGCGAAGACAGTGTTTGCTATGATCCGGTGAGCACAATACAAGATAGGATTAACAAGACTAGAGGACTTAGAAAATTGAGGATTGAAGTTCTCATCATCACTAATCCTTCTCCATATTTCTTGTTTTCTAGAGAACTTTTCCCATACATAGAAATTTCCTTTCTCAACATTTTCTTCACACCCAAAAATCTCATTGATTTGATTTGTTGTCATGACATAGCTCTCATTCTTTATCCAAAATTTTGCTCGAATCGGAACTCCATCCACCTCTCTCACTTCAAGTGTGCTCAAGAATTCAATGTTTAATTCCTTGCATGAGTCGAAATGTTGAAGATTAAGCAAACCGCTCCATCTGATGTTAGCAAACAAATCTTCAATGTCATTCCCAAAGTTACACTCTTATAAGGAACTCCTATCATAATATCTCCCTACTTGGAAATCTATACCACAAACTTGAGCAAATTTCATAAAGTAGCTCATTTTCTCCTCAAAGAACAATCCATAGTGGGTATGTGATTCTCCACACTCTTTTAGACACTCTTCTTCCCATGTTGAATCATTCCATCCTTTCTTAGGTCTTGAGCTCGAAGCTTTGCTCTTACCTTTGCCTCTATTAGACATATCCTACAAAAAATAAAGCATGAGCAAGATATATGAAAAATATGCTCAAACATCACACTTTCTATAAGAATTCGATACATGAGCAAAGGAAGAACAATTAACTCAATTCATTATCAACTACATTCACTAAGTAGAATAGATTGAATATAATGGGTCTAATTCTAGATCAAGGGAATCATGCAACTTATGGTCATGCCAATGTCATATATCAATGAAACCTCAAATAAGCAAACATCATAGGTGAATCAACATCATTAACTCAACCTAGCATCAATATACTCATACCCATTGACAAATAGCACAACAATATCTTGACAATTCAATTTTAGCATAAAATTCCCAAAAAATTCGTCACTATGCCTACACTCAAAAATTCAATCATCAATTAAGTCCAAAATTCACAAAATTAGCATGCAATTGGGTTCCCCATGGATTACCCATCAACAATGTAGCATTATTTCATCAACAATTGCTCAAAATTAAGCTAGAATAAAAAATCCCCAATTTAAACTCAAGAATCCCTAAAGATTGAATTTCTCATTCTAGACAATGCTACAGTGGAATTCCAATAAAATTGCAAGAAATAGAATGAGGAGAGTTAAAAGAACATACCTTTGGAAGGAATTGATGAGAAAAAATGTAGAGATTGAGATATGGAAAATTTCTCTAACTTTCTTCTTCTTGGTTTTAAGAGATTATGGAGTGCAAGAGTGAAGAGAGAAGTGTGTGTTTGTGTGTGGAATAAGTGGAAAATGAGGACAAAGAGTGAGTGGACAAACCTAGGGAAGTGTGGTCAAAGTTGGACCAAAAAATGGTCAAATTCGAATTTGTAAGGCATCACACTAGTCGGTGCCTATGGCCACACAAACCGGACTCGTACGAGCACTGGTGTGAACCATCGTCGCCCGAACCAGTGAGCCACCGCACGAATGTGTGCACAAACCGGACTCGTGCGAGCACTCGTGTGCAACCTTGTTGCCTGAACCAGCGAGCCACCGCACGAGTGCAAGCTGCTGGGTGCACGAATCTTGGCCTGTGGGTGCACGAATCCGAGCCTTTTTGCACCACTTCAAATTTTCGTCTCTTTACACCTTTTTCACGCCATTTTCTTCCATTTTCCTACACAACACAACTTAAAACTCCTCATGTAACATAAATGGTCATTGAACATCATCAAATTAATCATGAAAATGAGCAATTAATCGAATCGAAAAATTAATCACGTATCACACCCCCCTAAATTTTATTCCCAAACTTTTTCGGATCAAGAATCCTAATAAAGTTTGGAAATAGTGATTAATCAAGAAACTCAAGCTCCATAAACCATTCACACTCCATATCAACTCCTAAAACAAGAATATCTCAAAACCTTAAGCAAAATATGCTCCTCAAATCTATTCTTACACATAATAGCACAAAATCCACAAAGAGCAATCAAAGCACAAAATCATGAGCTAAAAATGGCATTCATGCTTTTACCCCTAAAATCAAAAAACAAAACCAATACAACACAAACGATAAAGGATACGAAAAAGGATATAAGGGTGGGTTGCCTCCCACCTAGCGCTTGGATTTAACGTCCCCTAGCCGGACACTATAAAGCTCAAGTGACATCAAAATCAATAAGGGTTGAGTGACTTACATCACTCAACTTCCTTCTCCAAAAACATCCCTTCTTCACCACTTTCTTCACCACTTGCGTTACCCCCTTATCTTCATTCACCTTTTTTCTCTTTTCAAAAAGATCATCAACACAAAGTTCACTCTTAAGATCAAGAATGTTGTCTTTTACCTTTTCATCACTTTCCATCCCATCTAGTATTATTTTGTTCAATTCTTCTTCAATCTTCTTTGGGGAACTCTCGGAATTGTCGTGGATTGAAAAAGTAGCTTTTTCACCATTCATTCCAAGAGTAACCTCTCCTCGCTTGATATTAATCAAGGCATCCGACGTAGCAAGAAAAGGTCTCCCAAAAATGATAGGATTTCGAACATCTTCCTCAATATCAAGCACAACAAAATCAACGGGATAAATGAACTTCCCCACATGAACAACCACATCTTCTATCACCCCTCTAGGCTTCACTTTAGAACCATCGGCCAATTGCACATTTATTGTTGTTGGCCTCACCTCATGTAAGCCCAACTTTTTAGCAATAGAAAGTGACATCATATTCACACTTGCACCTAAATCACACAAGGCCTTCATCTTCTTACTTCCTTTGATGTGGCAGCTCAAAATGAAACTCCCAGGATCTCTAAGCCTTTTAGGTAGATGTTTTCGTATCAACTCACTACTCCCATGAGTAAGCTTGACCATTTCCAGTTCATTGGATTTCATCTTCCTTGCCATAACATCCCTAAAAAACCTTGTATAATTTGACAATTCCTCAATAGCTTCTAGAAAAGGCATCTTTGAATATAGCTTTGTGAAAATCTCAAAGAACTTCTTAAATCTATCATCGAGCTTATCTTTCACTCCTTTCGAAATTTCCACCTTCACATCTTTTTCCACTTTCCCTTCTTCCACCTTTCTTTCCTCACCCCCTAATTCTTCTACCCCTTCAACTTTCCTATCCTTTTTTTCCATTCTCTCAACTACCCCCATTACTCTCTCATCACCCTTCACAAAATATTCTTTCCCCTTAACACATTTAACTTCCTCCACCAATTCAAAATGAAAATTCTCCATAGCATTTCTTTTCAACACCTCACTCTTCAACTCATTACAAGTAGAAATAGCATTAATATGCTCTCTTGGATTAGTTTCGGTAGTTGAAGGAAACTTACCCTTGTTGATTTGTGGACTCAAAGACGAAGCAATTTGCCCGAGTTGATATTCCAAGCTCTTGATTTGACTTGCTTGTGAAGTATACAAGTCATCAACTCTCTTGTTTGTTTCACTATTCATCTTTCTAAACTCCACTTCAAAATTGTCCAACTTCTTCAAAATCAATGTCAAAGTATCCTCCATGCTCCATTTCCCTTCATTATTAGGTGGCTTAGACCCCGGATCAATCCCGGGTGGCAATTGAATTGCCCCCTTAGGATTAGAATATGAAAAATTCTCATGCCTCCTATTCGGGTTGTAAGGAGGGTTACTTTGATTTGGATACGGACCTCCTTGTTGTCTAAAAGGTGGAGCAACATATGACTTTTGATTATTTTGGAAAGAATTGTTGTATTGAGGACGACCCATGTAACTCACTTCTTCTTGAGTAGCGGTAGTAGGAGGAGGAATACTCTTGACAACATTCACTTGCATAGGAGCTGGAGCTTGGTTTTGGTTTTGGCCTCCATAGACCAAATTACACACATTTGTCAATCTTTCCTCGAGAAGTGCAACTCGATCACCCGTTCCACTATTGGAATCTCTTTGAAAAGCATCATTCGCAGCTATATTCTCGATGATCTCGTTCACTTGATGAACGGTTTTAGTCCAAACCGACCCTCCAGCACAAGAATTTAAGTAATTCTTGTCTCCTTCATGCAATCCAATTGTGAATGTCAAAAGTATATCTTCATCCTTCAAACCATGTTGAGGACAAGCCAACAACAAGGTTTGGTACCTCTCCCAAGCACCAGATATTGTTTCTCTTGCCTTTTGTCGAAAAGTCTTTATCTCTTCCCTCGCCTTCAACATTTTTGATAGAGGGTAAAATTTCTTGAGAAATTGTGAACTTAACTCCTCCCATGTGGCTGCTTTCGGATTCATAGAACGGATCCATGTCTTAGCTCTCCCGGTCAAGGTAAAATTAAAGAAACGGAGGTTCTTTTCATTATCTGACATCCCTTTGTATTTGATCGTGACGCATAACTCCATGAAGTTATTGAGATGAGCATTGGGATCTTCTCGATCACTTGATCCTTCGAAAGGAGACTCCTTTAACAACTTCAATAGATTAGTGTTAAGCTCAAACTTCTCGGCATCTATCGGTGGTCTCTCAATACCATCATAATACTCATTAACTCTTGGCTCAAAGTAGTCTCGGAGTAATATTTCATTGTTTTGCAGTGGATTCACGATTTGTGGTCTTTGGTGTTGAGGTTGTGGTGGATATGGATAGTAAGGATAGTTATGTGGTGGTGGTGGATAGTATGGTTGGTTTATTGGTGGATAGTTTGGGTAGTTAGGATATTGAGGTGGGTAGTATGGTTGATTTGGTGGTGGATAAGGTTGATATTGACGTGGTATAGGTTGTGGTTGTGGAACCTCCCTTTGAGCCAAGTGATCCTCACCTTGATGCACTTGTCCTCTTAATGGTTCCTCTTCTCTAATTTCATCTCGAGCTTCATTCATTTGATTATCCATGTTCTCTCGATTCAATCTAGCTTCTCTTCTTCTTCTTCGTAGGATCGTTTCAAGATCTAAATCAAAGGGTAATAAGTCTCCCCCATGACTTCTCGTGTGCATATACCTACAAGAAAATGAGTATCAAATTCTCACAGTAGTAACCAATCAAAAATAATGGAAACAACAAACAACCAAACAATCTAGTCGACTCCCCGGTAACGGCGCCAAAAACTTGTTCGGTGTAAATGAGTCCTCACGCAAGTGTACGTGTTCGCTATGAGCGTGGTAAGCTTGACCAAGTTTTAAAATATATCGAACCCAAAGGAGACGGGGACTTGTAAGGAAAATTCGTTGTTTCAATTGGCTAGCTAACAAAGCAATAAAGGGGAAAGGTTTCTATCGTCTACTAATGCGTCAAAGAAGTAAACTACCTATCACATTGGGTTGCAAAGTGAGCAAATGTGAGAGATATGTGCTAGTGTACTATCCTATGTTTCATGTAGTTAAACATCACTTTATCATGCAATGAGATTGTGTACAATCAATGGCAAGCCACTCCAACATGCAAAAGGTTTCCCTAATAACATATCTAAACCTCTAATTGTTCATCTAATTCACTAAAGATAATTCTCACTATCTTAGGAATATTATCAAACAGTTGATATGCATTGGCCTTAATACAAGAAAGTTTAGGAAAATAGCTCTACTTTCGCAAGAGACTAACTCCCTAATGGCCCTAATTATCATCTACACATGCAAGCATTCATACAATCCATCAATGTAGAGAATTGATCATACAACAACTCAAAGCATTCAAAAGATCAACATATCACTACACTACTCCATAGGAATCATACACTAAACATTAAGGAATTAGCTCATGACTAATTGAGTAAACATGAGAACAATTAAGCTAAGATCAATCATCATTAAG
>JAPKLY010000710.1:82108-102311 GCA_026898435.1 Prunella vulgaris
TACCCCCATCACTAATTAAGGATCGAGGAACACCAAACCTAGCAAATATGTTCTTTCTCAAGAACTCCATGACAATTCTCGCATCATTCAACTTAGTGCGAATTGCTTCCATCCACTTTGAGACATAATCAACCGCCAAAAGGATGTAAACATAGCCATGAGATAGTGGGAAGGGTCCCATTAAATCTATGCCCCAAACAACAAAGACTTCTACCTCTTGAAAAACATTCAAGGACATCTCATCTCTTCTTAATAACTCTCCCACTCTTTGACATCTATCACACTTAGCAACAAACATATGACAATCTTTAAAAATGCAAGGTCAATAGAAGCCCGATTGGAGTACCTTTTGAGCTGTTTTGATTGCACCAAAGTGACCCCCACAAGGAAGTGAATGGCAATGCATCATCACACTCTCCACCTCTTCATTCGGAATGCACCTCCTAATGATAGAATCGACCCCTCTCCGATATAAGTAAGGATCATCCCAAATGTAGTTACGAACTTCCTTATAGAATCTCTTCCTAGCATTCCTAGCATTCGAGTTCATCCCATAAGGTATAGCTCCACTAGCCAAGAAGTTTGCGAAGTCCGCAAACCATGGAGCTTCATCATCCATCTTCCAAATGCTAGCTCCCGCCAATCTAAATAGTTTCTCATTCGGAAAACTCTCAAGTATTTCCTCCTTCTCTTCCAATGCTTCATCCCCTCTAACAAGTCGCGACACGTGGTCGGCTATGACATTCTCGCTTCCTTTATTATCTCAGATCTCCAAATCAAACTCTTGCAAGAGTAGCACCCAACCTATCAACCGAGGCTTGGAATCTTTCTTTGTCATAAAAAATCTTATAGCCGAGTGATCCGTGTAAACAATGGTCTTCGTCCCCACATGGTAAGGATAGAACTTCTCAACCGCATACACAATAGCTAAGAATTCCCTCTCGGTTGTCGTGTAGTTCAATTGGGTAGACGAGAAAGTCTTTTAGGCATAGTAGATGGCATAGAATCTCTTCTCTCGAAATTGGCCTAGCACCACCCCCATCGCATAGTCACTAGCATCACACATTAGGACAAATGGTTCCTTCCAATCGGGTGTGATGAGAATGGGTGCACTCACCAATGCCTCTTTTAGCAACTTAAAAGATGTTAAAGAAGCATTATCAAATTTGAAAGGCACATCTTTCTCAAGTAATCTAGATAAAGGCTTTGAGAGTTTAGAGAAATCCTTTATAAATCTACGATAAAAGCCCGCATGACCCAAGAATGATCTTACGCCCTTCTCGTTGATAGGTGGAGACAACTTCTCAATCGCCACTACCTTTGCTCTATCTACTTCCAAGCCTTCGGAGGAGATATGATGCTCTAAAATAATACCTTCTTTGACCATAAAGTGACATTTTTCCCAATTTAGCACCAAGTTAGCCTCGTCACATCTGATCAAAACCCTTTCAAGGTTAGACAAACAAATATCATAAGAATCACCAAACACGCTAAAGTCATCCATTAAAACTTCCATAATGTGTTCAATCAATCCATGAAAATAAACATCATTAACCTTTGAAAGGTCGCCGGAGCATTCCATAGCCTAAAGGGCATGCATCTCCAAGCGTATGTACTATATGCACATGTGAAAGTTGTCTTCTCTTGGTCCTCCGGTGCAATCATAATTTGATTGTAGCCGGAGTAACCATCAAGAAAATAATAATAGCTATAATTACATAAACGATCAAGCATTTGGTCCATAAAAGGTAAAGGAAATTGATCTTTGCATGTTGCTTTGTTTAACTCCCTATAGTCCACACACACACTCGCCAACCCGTTGCTAATCTAGTGGCAATCACTTCATTATTCTCCATTTTTATGATAGTCATACCCCCTTTTTAGATACGACGTGTAATGGTGACACCCACGGGCTATCACTGATAGGGAATATCATATTAGCACCAAGAAACTTAAGAATTTCCTTTTTAATCACTTCTTGAATGATAGGATTAACACGCCTTTGAGGTTGAACTAAAGACTTACAATTCTCCTCTAAATGTATATTATGCATGCAAAGGGAGTGGTTAACACCTTTAAGATCATCTACGGTCCATCCTATGGCCGATTTGTTCTTCCTAAGGACTATCAATAATTTATCAAGTTCATCATCACTTAAAGTAGAAGAAACTATTACTGGACAACTTTCATTCTTCTCAAGGTAAGCATACTTGAAGTGGTCGGGTAATGGCTTTAATGCACTCTTCACTTCTTCCTTCTTGTCCTTGCACTCCATGTCCTCTTGCTTAGATGAGCGCTATCCTTCCTTGATTTCCATGAGAGCTTCTTCATTCCTACAATCAAGATCATCATCAATATCATCACTATCAACATCATTATAGTTAGGAATATCATAGCTACTAGTAAAGAAATGAGTTTTAGCATCTTCAAATGCTTCTTGAATACAAAGTTCAACCACATCAATGGAATTGCAAGAAGGTTGCTCCATAGGATTCTTTATCGATTCTTGTATTAAGAAATGAAGTTCTTCACCATCTAGCTTCAAGGTTAGCTCCCCTTTGTACACATCAATTACCGCCCTTGTGATTGCTAAGAAGGGTCTTCCCAAGATAAGGGGAATGTCCTTATCCCCCCTCCATGTCAAGAACGTAGAAGTCCGTCGGAAAGATGAATTTTTCTATCTTCACTAGAACATCTTCTATGAACCCATTTGGAATTGAAGTAGATCTGCCCGCCAATTGCAAAGTTGTGGACGTCCCCTTCAAATGTTCTTGATCCAAGCTCTTGAAGATGGATAACGAGATCAAGTTTATGCTCGCTCCTAGATCGCAAAGAGCATTTCGGATTACTCCATTTCCCATATCACAAACTATGGTAAAGCATCCCGGATCTTTCTCCTTTTGAGGTAGCTTCCGTCTCAAAATATCACTACATTCCTTCGTCAAATTAACCATCTCCTGCTCATCAACACTTCTCCTCTTAGCTAACAAGTCTTCCAAAAACTTGGCATAACTAGGCATTTGCTCTAAAGCTTCATAAAAAGGAATGTTTATGTACAACTTCTTGAAGACCTCTAAAAATTTGCTAAACTTTTCATCGAGCTTCTTCTTAGCAAACCGTTGAGGAAATGGAATGGGCACCACGGTTTTCGGTACCCCCCACTCATCTACTTCAACCTTGTTCTTTTTCTCCCTTTCTTCTCTAGCCTTTTTCCACCTAGGTATGTCTCTTCTCTCCTCTTCATGTCCACATTTCTGTCCTTCTTCCAAAATCCCTTCTTCCACCATACTCTCCACTTTCTTTCCATTTACTTCACCTAATGGAATAGCATATTTCATACCAACTCCAACATCTAAGTTCTCATCCCTTTCCTCTTCTACCCCCTTGTCACAAACATCATCAAAAGTAGGCATCCTAGGTCCTTCATACCTTCTCCCACTCCTCAACTCAATAACCTTACAACCCTCACTTAAATGAGTTTGGATTAAGGAAGACTTACATCTCCGAGTTCTTTGTCCGCATAACTTGGACAATTGTCCCATTTGCACCTCTAGACTCTTGATTTGATCTCCTTGAATTTTACAAATTTGATCAAATTTCTTGTTTGTCTCTTCAAAATGCCTTTCATCTTCCCTTCTCATTTCCTCTAGTTGCTTGACTATGAGGAGTAGAGTTTCATTAATGTGGTTGGAATGATCCTCCCATTGATGATAAGATGTAGAAGGTAATGGGTTATAGGATGTATCTTGGTATGGGTAGTTGTGATGGTAGGATTCTTGATTTGAGTAGGTGTAGGGTTGATATGTGTAGGATATAGAAGGATTTGTATAATGTGGAGAATATGAGTAATTGTATCTGTCCATCTTGATTTAGCACAATCCTACAAAATTAAAGAAGTATCAACACTCACAAAGAATAATGACTTTAAGAGGAAAATAAATGAAAATAACAACAACCCAACAAAACAAGGTAGTCGTTTCCCTGGCAACGGTGCCAAAAACTTGTTTGCCAATTTCATGTCACAGGCAAGTGTACGTGAGCGTAGTGTAAGTGGCAAGGTGACCAAGTTAAAATATATCGATCTCAGAGAAATGGGGCGATGAATAGTAAGACTGTTGTTGACAAATAGAATCTAAGAAAGCAAGTAAAAGGCTTGGGGTTACTATCTACTATTCTTGGCAAAGTATGAAAATCTACCTATCACCTTATAAAGATGAGCAAGTTTGAGAAGTATGCATTAATGTAATCCACTTATGATTCATTTGGTGCCTATCTTTCCTAACATGCAAGTTCCATTGATTGATCAATTAAGCCTAGAGCTTCATTAATGTGCCTAGATCTCTCTAATGACACATAATACTCTAATTGAGGTGACTTAACTCATAAACAATTCTCATTGACTTAAGAGCATTTCATCAAACACTTGGCATTCACAACATTCAATCAAGAACTTCTATGAACAAGCTCATTTCTCATGTCCTGCTAATCCACTTAGCCTCTAAACATCCAATTGGTATACCAAACATTCATACAAATCATCAATTAGGATAATTAACCAATCAATTTCACAATACATGCATATAATTGATAGAATCACCAAATTACTGCATAAGCTTCATACACCAATGCAAATGGGAATTAGCCCATGGCTAATTTAGTGATCAATTCAACAATTAAGCTATCTAAGAACATGATTAAGACTAAATTGAAGAGAAATTACAAGAATCTTACCTAATACAATGGAATTGAAAGTCTAATCTACTACCTTGAAAATCCAACTCTTGATCCAGAAAGCAAAATACAAAATTGAACCGTAGGAATGTAGCTCTTGACAAGACGAATCCAATGATACAAACATATTAAGAATCTAATGGCTAGATTGAACACAATTGTAGAGAGAAGTGATTGGAATTAAGAAAACCCACTAATAACTACCTAATCTCTCTCTAAAACCTCCCTAATGAAAGTGGAATAATGAAAAGTCCCTCTAAAACCTTATGTTTGATGTATATAGTGTTCCTTATGCATAGACCAAAGTGCACTTCATTAAAACGCGCAAAAGACGAAAATGCCCTTAATCTGCCAGAAAACGACTCTTGCGCGCGATCATGCACTAGCCACAACACAACCAGCTCAGTCGCGTGCGATGGCGAGTGATCCTTCACCGCTCGATCTAGGGACTAGGCGCGGGACCGTAGACACACTGGCGCACGACCATAGGCACACTAGCGAGCGACTAGAACCGCATCGTGTCGTCCGATTTCCGACTTCTTAGTTTTCGATCCAATTTCTCATCCGAACCTCCTAGGGTCTTCCCTTGAGTCATTTGAACTTCTCCACATGCTCGGATCACCTCGTATCCTTCGCAATAATCACAAACTCCTCGTTTTTTCTCATTTTTCCCTACAAAACACATTTTTTTACCAACATGGGATCAATAGCACAATTTATAGCATAATAGGGTCAAATATGAACATAAACTCATCAAAACCATATAAAAATGGATGCAAAATGATACAATTATGACCCTAATAAAAAAGCTGGCACATGCACTTGTAATGAGCACCAGAAAATTGTGCCCTTATTTTTGCGACCACCAAGTAGAAGTCTTGGTGACCTTGCCCTTAAGATAAATTCTTCATCGTCTAGATACAGCTGGCCGTTTATTAAAATGGTCACTGGAGATAAGCTAGTTTGGAATTACATATGCACCCTGAACCATGATTAAAGAATAGACTCTCTCTAATTATATTGTCGAATTAACCTACCCTATAAGTTCGACGAGGGACCATAATCTTCCCTAGAATTTATATGTTGATGTATCATCAATGAATTTGACGTCAGGGGCTGGAGTGGTTCTATTTAGCCCAGACCGAGAGATATTTATCTTCGTAATTCAATTTGCATTCTTAGCAACTAATAATAAAGCAATGAAACACTAATTACTAGATTGAGACTGGCACTGACAGTCGGAGTAAGAAATTTGTAAATATTCGATGACCTACAACTGATGGTTTCTAAAGTCTAAGGTGAATATGAAACAAGAGATGAACAAATAATTTTGTACCTGAAAATCGTCGCACATCTCATCTCATTACTTGAATAAGTATACATTGATCAGATATCTCGACTAGAAAATACACAAGCTGATGCATTGGCAAGACTGGCATCAGGCCACAGATCAACCAAAATATTAGAAGTTATCATCACTAAATTATAGAATCCTTTGACATTTGATTATCGAATAGAGGACATAAATAGGATGATGATGAACGGAGAACAGGTATAGTAAAGTATCTTTTCATTGGTGAACTGGCTTAAGATTCTTGATCAGTTGCTTGTCTGACCAAGAAAGCAGCTCGATACACACTTTTGGGGGTACAACTGTATAAACAAGGATTCTTCACAACCCTGCTGAAATGTGTTTCACAAAAAGAGGGCTTGGAGATACTCGAAGAAATTCATGAGGGAATATGTGAAAATCATGCTGGGGCGCAAGCACTAGCATACAAAGCAATGAGGTAAGGGTATTACTGGCCGACCCACAAGAATTGAAGTTGTTTTACAGCCCATCTAATTTTCTGACGACTCTTCATTTTTGCGATAATTTTCCAGATTTCTTGTCTTCAAGATTTAGCCCAAGATTATCAAACGTAATTTCTTCTCACAACTGTTTCCATATTATTACTTTTTTAATTTTGAATTCCATAGTCCTTATCTCTTCTATAATTTATGTCTCATCTCTAGCATTTTTCTTTTTATTTCGTTGGATTTCTCTTTGGAGGGGGGGTTTCTCGTCGGAGTTTAGGCAATATAACTATAGGAATTTGGTACCACGCTAGATACGGAATGAAAATTTCACAAACATTGGCACCAATGTCTTCTTCCTCGAGTCGCACAATTTCAAACTGGAATCCGGGGTAAAAGTCCCATGGATGAGGGTGGTCCAATTACTGGCCTTTCGTAAGTGCACCTAGGGGATTTGGATCCCGAGGCCAACTCAGTTGTTTGCTCCGTGGAGAAGGACAATGCTGAGCAGTCGGGCGAGCAAGACGTCGAACAGCCTGTTGCTTGCCCGTACGAGGATGACCAAGCCCTAATAGAAATAACATCTAGCTGCGAAGAGGACCTGACAATAATGAAGAATGCGAGGGGCATATAATGTCCCCTACTGAATTTGGCGAGTTGCAGCGTAGGATTTTGGTCTGTACATTAGTTAAACTTTAACTCTTTTGCTAAAAAAATTCCCAACTTTTTGCAGGCTTATCCCCTCAACGTTGGAAGAAGACCAACTCTTTGTGTGTCGTCGTAACAAGAGGGAGCGCACACTCAAGTATTTAAACAAGACTATTTCTAGGATTGCTTCGGGCTTACTTACAACACCTCACCACCTCTTAGCCCATGTTGCTCCCCCTCCTGGTAGGATTCGACCATCATCTGAATTGAGCATATTCATAGTTTTTGAAAAAATTTCTAACCATTAATTGCTCGCCATGTTGCTCGCAGCCGAGGAGGTCACTATTGCAATCCCCATCATTCCAAGCTTTGAACAACAAAGTTCAGGTGACGCGCACCAAGAAAGATCCTTCTTCATTGGTGCTAGCGGCCCAAAAAATGCCCCCAAGAAGAAAGGTGTGAGCACCTCTGCAGCACAACCCCTAGGGCTCCTCGCCCCTTAAGGCCAGATGATCGCCAGACCTCTTCGTCCTCGCCTAGCGGAGTTGATCATCGCTTGCAGCGGGGCGATGGCTTTCCCATTGAATGCAAAGGAGAGCCACCGACGAAGAAGGCATCAGTACCATGAGCATCTGGCTCCGGGCAATCTGAGAGGATAGATTCGGCCGAGAGGGTTGCTCACAATGTCGCTGGTTCCTCATCTTTCTTACCTCTGCCAATCTAGTCTGTCAGCCAACTGATAGACATCACCCACCTGGGGCGGGACCCCGTTCTAGCCGCAGAGTAAGTGTCTTAAGCTTATCCTCTAATTATCTTATAAAAAAAATTTCTATGTTACTTCTGCTTTGTAGGTACAATTCCCTTCGTTACTCCACGTTGTTCGAAGTAGTGCACCAGTTCTCACTTGCTATCTGAGCAGCTTGGGCGAGCTACAAGGTTCCATCAAGTGGGCCACTGAGGCGGTTGCTCGCCAATGGACCTATGCTTAAGAAGCCAACATTCACCGTCAGGCGGTGGCAGACAATCTCCGCTTGGCGATGCAGTACTTTAGCTGCGCCCTTATTTCTACTCAATGTTCCATTGAGCAAGTTCTGGCATTGGAGAAGTCGAATGCTACTCTGGGCAACACAACCATTAAAGCTAGTGAACAAAAAAAAGATATGGAAAAGAAGGTCGCCGATATGGAGGCCAAAGTCAAGACCTCGTTGAAGGGCGAGAGGGCCGCCATTGCTAGTGTTAAGAAGACGAAGATTGAAGCTGATCGTCTTCGCAAAGAGTTGGCCAGCCTTAGAATCCAAGTTGAGGAAGGGCGATCAGCTCAAGAGAAAGCTGTAAGATTGGAGGAAGAACTTCGAGCTGCTCGCACCCTACTCGTCCAGCTAAAAAATGAGCACACTGATTGCTCCCCTACCGCGACGGTTGCCGAGATCCACACTGAGTCTGCTAAATTTAGCTTCATTTGTGCCTTAGAGGAGAATCTTCGCGCCTGCTATGCCGTTGACCACAATAAGATACTTGGGAGACTTTGAAACGGGAGTTCGCTGAGTTTGTTTCTTCTTGGCCTCCCAAGGACTATATTGTGGTGGACGTGGGAGATTTAGTTGAGATGGGGGTAGACTTGAGTGTTTTTCCCGCTGGGGTAAAAATTGTTGGGGATTTCTATCCCCCAGTGGGGGTTGACGAGCAAGATGATGCCATGATAGACATTGAAGGTCTATCCTCCATTGAGAATTTACCAGGCCTTTCTCCGACAATGGGTAAGAGTGCTTCTTTTGCAGTTACAACTGTGCCACATAGCGAGTAGGCCCAACAAGGCGGCGAGCAGTCCCCTGGTAAGTAGTGAGGACTTATCCTCCTTTGTTTCTTTTCCTTTTTCTTTTCATTTCTTTTGTTTAAGATGCTCGTCCATGAAGGTGCCCAATATGTACTTTTTTTAACTTAATAAAGTGTGTTCCTTGCAATTATTCACGCATTTTTATTTTTTCGTTGTTTTTGCTTAAGTTTAAACTGCTCGCTCTTTATAAGGCGTTTCATTGACTCGCCCTTATTTTCCTAATTCTGGATCGCAAGTTTACACCTCAATTTTTATTTCTTCTTTATAATGTGGGCTTATTGATTGATGAGAATAACCTTTTGAATATTTAAATGGTTGATTTTGTTCACATTGCCTTACAGTTAGTTTTTAACTTGGAGCTAACTTATGATAATACGTTAACGTTTAGCGCATATGTTCATGAATCCCACAGCTTATACTTGAAAATTTTCATTACTGCTTGGACTTCACTTTTTGACAAAAAGATCTTCATTAACCATTAACGGATATACAAAACTCATCTTTACAAATAATATACTGACCCTTTATATATAAAGTTACTCGCCCGATGAATACAAACTGGGCGAGCAGAAATGACTTAAGGAATATGAAATAACCCTACTGTAAAAACTTTTTAAGATGGACAGCTCTCCAAGTATATGGTGATGGGCTCCCTTGTAGGTGTTCCAAGTTGTAAGTCCCGTTAGGAAAATTCTTTGTAATCCTGAACAGTTCTTACCAATTCGGACCAAATACACCTGGGGGAACTGCCAACAATTTTCCCATAACCAGATCTCCAATTTTGAATTTCTATTTTTGACTTGAGAGTTGTAGTATTTTTCTGCATGTTGCGTATATGCAACATTCCTTAATTCTGTGGAGGTACATGTTTCTTCGATCAGGTCTTTTTCAACTGCTATCGCCTCATCATTTATTTCTTCATTGTATCCTACGATCCTCCAAGTTTGATTCTGGACTTCTACTGAAATGACTGCTTTGACCCCGAAAGTTAAGGTAAACGGTATTTCTCCTGTATTGGTTCTGTGAGACATCCTATAGGTCCATAATACTTCAGGTAGCTCTTCTGCCAACATTCATTTCTGTTAGTCAATTGGATATTCAGAGTGTGTTTTAAAATTTTATTTACTGCTTCCACCTGTCCATTTGACTGAGGGTGATATGGGGTAGAGTAATGCTTTTGGATATTCCATGGTGTATAGAAGTCCCTCAGTCTTTTCCCATCAAACAGTTTTCTGTTGTCTGTAACTATCGAGTGTGGTAGGCCAAACCTATAGATCAGGTTCTTCCACATGAAACTTATCATTTTTTCCTGAGTTGCCGTCACCAGAGCTTCAGTTTCAGCCCACTTAGTGTAGTAATCCACAACCACTACTGCAAATTTGACCCCACCTTTTCCAAGTGGGAATGGACCGATCAAGTTGATACCCTATTTAGCAAAAGACCATAGAATGTACACCGATCTTAATTCCTGTATTGGAGTATAGATATTTGGGGCGAACTATTGGCAATCGAAACCTTTCTTAGCATACCTGACATCAACTTTTCGCAATGTCGGCGAATAATATCATTGTCTGATAGTCTTGTAGGCCAAAGCTTGCCCCCTAGTGTGCCCTCCATAGACTCCTTTACGAATTTCATCAAGTACCTTCTGTCCTTTTTCTGAGGAGAGGCATTTGGGTAACGACAGAGAATTCCTCTTTTGTATAGTTGTCCTTCGATTATTATGTATCTTGTAGCTTGTTTAACTATTCGACTTGCAGCACAAGAGTCTTCAGGCTTGTCTCCGTTGGTTAAGTATTTCCAGATGGGCGTCCTCATATCGTCTACTGCCTCCTTCCCCCATTCAACGTTTGATTAATATAATTGAAGGTTGAAGTTTTTGTGATCCGTGTTATTACCACTTCAGTGATATTCATCTCCCCGTAGCTTGTTGCTAATTGAGTTAGAGTATCCGCTTGTGTATTTTTGAGTCGAGGTATTTATTCAATGTAAACTTGCTCGAATTTTGGGATTAAATTTTCTACTATCTTCTGGTAGAGGATCATTTGTTGATCTTTTTCTTTATATTCGCCTCGGACCTGAGATATTATTAGCTGGGAATTCGAATCGTATGGTTGAAGTGAACACCTGACTATTGGGGCTGGTGAGGACTACTCTTGCCCCCGCTCCGGTGCTGGTTGAGGAGCCATCGATATATAGGTGCCATAGGTAGATACGTCCCCTTATCGGATTTTGAGGGTAAGTTAGCTCTACAATGAAGTCTACCAGAGCTTGCCCTTTGATCGCTGTTCGGGGAGCGTATGTTATCCCGTATTGGCTGACCTTTAACGATCAATTTAATAGGTGTCCTGCAGTGTCAGGTCTATGTAGGCTTTACCTTAAAGGAAAAGTGGTTAACACCTCCACTTGGTGATCAAAGAAGTATGGTCGAAGCTTTCTCACACTTATTACTAATGCGTATGCCAGCTTTTCTGTGGGTGTGTAGCGTATTTCCGTGTCATGGAGAGCTTGACTGACAAAATATATTGGGAGGTGAAATTTTCCTTCCGCTTGTACTAATACTAAGCTGATGGCCAGTTTAAATGTCGCTAGATATAGGTAGAGTTTTTCATCATAGACCGACTTTGATAGGATCTGTGGGTTCCTCAGATATCTCCTTATTTCTTCGACTGCTCTTTAATAGGCATCTGTGCACTAGAAATCTTCCTTCTTCTTGACTTTTATGGATTCGAAGAATTGTTTGTTTCTATCACCTGATATGGAAATAAATCGATTTAGTGCTGCAAGACACCCGGTGAGTCTTTGAATTTTTTTTACAAAGTTGGGTGGTGTCATCTTCATAATGCATTTGATATGTGCAAGGTTGACCTCGATTCCTCGCTGACTTACTAGGTGTCCCAAGAATTTGTCGGAATGCACTCCAAAGATGCTCTTCTTCAGATATAAATTCATGTTGTAAGACCTCATGATGTCAAATGCTTGTTTGAGGTGTTCCAAGTGATCTTCTTTTTAAGGCTCTTTACCACAATATCGTCTACGTATACCTCCATCGTGTGGCCGATATGTTGATCAAACATTTTATTGACCAATCATTGGTATGTAGCTCTAGCATTAATAAGTCTGAATGATATCCTTTTCCAGCAGTATATATTCTTGTTTGTATAGAAGGTTGTGTGCTCCTGATCGTCCGGGTGTATTGCAATATGGTGGTAACTTGCAAAAACATCCATAAACGTCATTAACTCGTGACCAGTTATGTTGTCCACTAGCTGGTCAATGTGTGGTAGCGGGAAATTGTCTTTAGGGCAGGTAGCATTGAGGTCAATGAAGTTTATGCAGAGTCGCCACGTTTCATTCGGCTTCCAGAGGAGTACTAGGTTTGCGACCCATTGTGGGCACAGTGCCTCTTGTATCAACTTGTTGTCTAACAGCTTCTTTACTTCCACAGTCAAGGCTTCGTACTTATTTGGTCTGTACTTTCTTCGTTTATGTCGCACTGGCTTCTTTGTTGGGTCAATATTAAGGTGATGACAAGCTTGTTCCATCGAAATTTCTGTCATGTCCTCGTGGGACCAGGCAAATAGGTCGATGTTGAACCTAAAAAATTCTTCCATTCTACTCCTGTAGGGCTCTTGTAGCTCGGATCCTATGAAAAGCTCTAAGTCTTCTCTTCTAGGATCTACTTGGATGAATCTCAATTCCTCAACCGGAGTGGCCCGTCTTTTCTTATCCTTCCATCGGGGATCTGGTGTAATACCCCGAACCAAATTAGGATTTTCTATTATATATATTAAATGTTATGCTATATGTATATATATTTAACTTATTAATTTTTATCTCTTTAAGGACATTATGTTTTTAAAAGGTTGATTTCTACTCAACGATTGGTCCAAAACCGGAACCAGAAGCACTCCTAGCACCATAACTGCGAATCGGACTTAAATATATCGATGGAATGAGTAAGATAAGGTCCTAAATAGGCTTTTAAAGGCCTTTAAGTTTAAAATAATTATTAAACAAAAATTTTGACGTTTGTTGCCAAATGTCGAACCGAAAACCCTAAATTTCAAAAATCATCAATCCGGTGAGTAATTACAGTTCCTAATCAAGACTTAATTAGTAATATGAGTTAAATACAAAGTTTGATTAATAAATACAAGATATAAAAATTATGGGTGCCAAAACGATCAAAATATTAATTTTTGGAGCCCAAAATGCAACCGGATAATATCCGATTTCAACACCGAAAACTATATCGCATCCCAAAATACAGTTACAACTCAAATTCCCCTCCTTAATACCCTTATGACCGACACCATCAGCTGTGATTGAAGAGTGATGGAGTCAAGTTGTACTATCCCTAAATTAAGGAACCATGCTTTCTTTCCTACTCCCCACCTTTCCTTACCTAACCTTGACTTCTCTTACCTCCTTATGCACCCTCATGGTCGGCCACATGCCCCATTTCACTATATATGCAATTGTCTTGGGTTCATTTCCCCCACTTTGAGCAAAGAAACCCAAGAAAAAAAATCAAGCAAACTCCTCTCCTTTATTTTCCTACAACTTTCGGCCATCTTCATTTCAAAGGGGGAAGAAATTTTCTTCTCCATTTTCTAACCATAAGAGAGCTCCCATTCTCAAGTATCAAGAAATCCATGGAGTTAGGTTGAAGGTTGGAGTCATTTCCTTGCAAAGAGGAAGCCAACATCTCTCCCTCTCTCTTTAAGTTCATGTTTTTCCTCTCCACTTCTCCTAACTTACTCCATTGCCTTTTTTAGCTCAAAACCAAAGTATTCCTCCAAGTGGTGCTCCATTCCTACAAGCTTAAGGGTCAAGGGACAAATAAAGATTCTTTTATTAACAAGAAAAAGGCTCCAAAGGTTGTAAAACCCAAACTCAAAACATTTGGTTTTCTTGCATGTGTATGTAAGCTATGTGTGTTTATTGTTCCATATTTTTAGATACCATGAAACCTTAGGACTTTGTCACTTTTTAATGTTCAAATGCATGATAAATGAAGTCTTGGATGATGTTTTTGAAGGTGTTAAAATATTGGTGGCATGGTAGTTATGGAATAGAAAATGTAAGTGAAAGCATGCACACAAACCACACACTCTATGCACTGACCTCGGATTTCATACAGTATTCGGAACTCATGTGTTATATATTTTAGGATTATCTTTATATGGTTAGAAACTAGATCAAGTTATCTTTCATTTGAATCTAGTTTGAGCATTTTTGGAGTTTTCTTTAATAAGTTATGAATTTTCTACGAACGTGTGACAAAATGCTCCTTTTTTCGAAATTATGGATTTTCTGGGAGTAATCAGTTCATGGAACAATATTTTAAAAATTATGGTAAAATACTAAATGAATATTATTACCTGCCTGATTTATTTCTTGATTTTTAGAGGTGTTTAAATACATTTACCAATATTATTTCAAAAGTTGCACAGTTTCTGAAAATTTCTGAACAATCTGCCATGTTTTGAAAACAAGCCTAGAACTCATGTTTTCCTAAACAAAATTACATGAAATAAATTTTATTTGTCAACTATACTTGATGAGGTAGCTACTGTAAAAATTTCACAACTTTTGGATGAGTTTTGATATTTTTATAAAATGCTCCAATTTGGTATGAGTGTAGTACAAAATGCAAACTGCCCTACTTGAATGTTGTTGCTCATGTGTTACCTTCTTGTTAAAAAATGTAAATGTTTTCCATGATAAAACTAGTCTAAATGCTATGTTAGTGAAGGCTATGTGTTGATAAATGCTATTTGAATGCATGATTTAAGTGAATGGCATGATGTTTGGTGTTGATTTTAGATTAAGGACTATATTTTCTTGTTTGCCTTGAGAAGTCCCCAAATTTGGAATTCTTTGGATTTTTGAGAAAAATCGGCTCAAGCACAACTTTTTTGAAATACACAAATAAATACTAGGTGAACTTGGGGATCTCCATGATTTATTTCAAAGTTTTTGAACTAGCCTAAATATTTACAAAAATTATTTTTGCTAAGGTCGTGATGTTGGAATTTTCTATGGAAACCTAAGAAAATCATTGTCCTCTTTCTAAACATGATCCAAAACCTAAAATTTTCACTTACAAAATGAATTTCCACAAGGTGTTATACACCTAATTATGATCCCATTATACAAGTTTTGTGATTTTTGGTCATATTGAAATGTGTTTAGAAATTACTTAAGAATAGAAAATAAAAGGTATTTCTTTTCAAATTGTTTCTTTCTAAAATAGATCATATTTGATAAGCATGATGCGATAGTGATTTGGAGTTCTAAAATGCTATGTATGAAATTTTGTTTGCATGGTTTTGAACGCATTATTCTAATTTTATGATAATATGTTTATCATTTAAAGATTTAGGACACTAGTTATTGCAAGTTTTAAACCGTATCAAATTGCATACTATATGTTCTTTTTGTTTAAAGCTTAGGACATTAAAATACTACATGCTAATCTATTTTAAGGTGTATGTGCTATATACTCTTCAAGTTTATATTATTATATTTCCTTGCAAAGTTTAGGATATTATGTTTCCTTGCTATGTTTAGAACATCATGTTTTCTTGCTATGTCTAGTACATAAAGTTTTCTTGCTAATTTTAAAATGTTATATTCTCTTGTTTGAATTTATGACTATATGTTTTCTTAAGTGATAAGAATAAAGAGAATAAGACATTAAGTGCTCAAAAGTCCCCTTTCGGACAAACGTGTATAAACTCTAAAAGAATTTCTAAGACATCAATAACTGAAATGCAACGAATGATGCTAGGTTTAAGTGCGAGAACGGTGATGAGGATTTCCGGGTGAAAAGAACGGTGATTATTTTTACAAAAGGAAAGCGTTTAAGGTGGGTGACATTTACTGTATTGCCTTGAATACCATATGGACTGTTGGTGTATGAGGATGAAAATGCTTTGACCTTCGGGTCCTGTTATGAGGTTATTACCCAAATGCCTACTGGCGAAGTATCTCAAATGATATGTAGTGGTCTGGCTTGTGTAGCTAGGCTCCGCGGTGGACAGAGACTCAGGGCTATATCTCAAATGATATGTAGTGGTCTGGCTTGTGTAACTAGGCGCCACGGTGGACAGAGCCTGAGGGCTATATGATTAAAAGTATCTCAAATGATATGAAGTGGTCTGGCTTGTGTAGCTAGGCGCCACGGTGGACAGGGCCTGAGGGCTATATGATTAAAAGTATCTCAAATGATATGTAGTGGTCTGGCTTGTGTAGCTAGGCGCCACGGTGGACAGAGCGTAAGGGCTATATGATGAATGATGAGCCTTTGTGGCTATGAAAAATATTTTTACAAAATGATACGTTTGCGTACTGCCAATCTGTATTGTAGCGTACAGGTCACCCACACTGAGAATTCAAATCTCACCCCCCCTTATTTATAAATCTTTTTCAGGATATGACGAGGTGGAGTTCGTGCCAGCGGAAGAGTGATACGGTTTCCTGTATTGGTATTTTATCATGCATAAAAAGAAAAGGAGTTACGGACGATAACTTTTATTATGACTTTATGAATATGCCAAAGTGAAGAACAATTATAAAATCTCTGGATAATAATGTATGATAGTTATCTTGTTGTCTATTTTGTGCCAAACTTTTTATAAAGATCCTAGCATAGTAAATCATCAAAATGGCCACCGCGTCTTTCATAACAAAAAAAAAAATCTTTCCTTTGTACATGTATTGTTTTAACAAAACATATACTTCCTCTATCTATTTAATGTCATTAAAAGTATTTTATTTTTTAAGGAAAAAAATAGTATAATTTTCAGTCACTAAGTGACGACTCGGGTTTCAAGAATGACGAAATTATATTTTGGAAAACTGGGGCGTTACATCTGGGATGGGTTCTTCTATGTTCAGCTCGTCTTCAACCTGCATTGGTTCATAACCTATCCTTGGTTAAAGATCTTCATGTCCTTCTTCTTGGCCTACATGTTCTAAAGTTATACTGGGCCCTAATTCTGTCGGTATCATAGGCATGTTTGTCGCCGGTTCAGAATCTATTTCTATGTTAACAATTTGCTTTGAGTTTTCTGGTGGATTTTAGCTGACTTCTGACTCATCGTCTACCTCCATTAATTCAGTTTCAATTGAAATGATGTCTAACATGTTAGGGTCATCAGGATGGTGCTGCATTTCTTATTCATAAACCAACACCTGGGTGTCAGACTTCTTTATTATTAATAGACATTCTCATACTTTTTTTTCTGATCTCCTTTGATTGTTCCTGCACCATTGGGTGTTGGGAATTTTACGGAATAATAATAAGTTGAACATGAAGCTTTGAATTCAGAAATAAAAGGTCATGCGAGGAACCTGTTATAGAAGGACTGTTGATCTACAACTAGAAAATCTATCAACCTAGTTAGTCTCTTTTTGGGGTCCTGGACCGATACAAGTTCAACCGACAAGCGGATCATGCCTATGGGGATTGATACAGCTTCTTCAAACCCCACTATTCTATAATTACAATCTTCAATGTACGACTCGTAGTCCCCTAATTGCTCTAATTTTTCTTGAACAAGATGTTCATATATACTCTAGTATCCACTAGCAGCCGGTGGACTTTAGTGTTCATAATATTGTCACTGATTACTAATGAGTTGTTGTGGGGGATAAGGACCCCCTCCAAGTCTGCTTGAGAAAATGTTAGTTCGGTTGTTTGGTGGTCATCTTCGATCCTGAGCCTGTTTCTTGCACCTGGTTGATCGCCCTAATTTCAATCTTTTTCTGTCTCTTTGATGGAGGTGGTCTCCAATCAGCCATTCCTCTAGTAGGGCCCATTTCTTCCAGCACTAGAATTTCTTTATTAGGTTCTTGATGTGTCGGGGGTGATGACAGCCCTCTTCTTATGTAACGCCCAGCATAATTGGATTCAAGTTATATTTTATAAGTCGTCATTTGAGGTTTTAAAGTTAAGTTGCGCGTAGGATTAAATATTGTGCTTTAGTTCTTTAAGTTTTTCACGAGCCTTAAGTATTAATTTTCTGATGATTAAGTTAGTAAAGTTGATTGGAGTATTTGGGAATTAAGATTAAGTTCTTGATAATGTATTTTTGGGCTTTAGTATGTGAATTAAAAGTTAGAGAGCCAAATTAAGATATGATCCAATTAAGTATTTAATTTAAGGATTAAGAGGATTTAGCTTGATTGGTTATTAAGTGTTATAATTCAAATTGGATTGAGAAAACTAGGATTTATTAAGTACCAATTTACTAAGGGTATTAGTGAGGTTGTTATTTTAGAGATAAGAATGGACTTATATGGGATCTTGACTAGGATATGTGATTAAAGATTAAGACCAAGAAATTAGGAATGACCTTTTGGGATCTCGATTAGATTATATGAAAGGTTATAGATCAAGAAAATATTCAAGGTTTAGATTTTCTTGAAATCAATATCAAGAGATTATTATAGGAATCTTTTTTATTAATCAAATATTTGGATTTTAAGCCAAGGAATAATGTTAGGACTTTAAGGTATTACTCTCAAGGGATAAAGGTGTATGTTGCAAAGTTAGACTATATGTGTCGGATATGTAGGAGTTAAGTTGAGATTTTACTGCTAGGTGTTAAATGTTACTTGCAAAAGTAAGGAGTATTATTATTTAGGGACAAGAGAGATATTGTAAGGATATTTTTATTTGGAGAGACGAAGAGATGATATTTGATATTTATTTATTGGATATTTTGAGATTAAATCTCTTAAATCACTTGAGGAATATTTAGCGTATCTTTGGGAATAATTGTGAAGTTTTAAGTTGAGTTTTAATTTATTTGAGGATTAATTCGATTACTAAGTTAAGGTATTAATATTGGGATTATTAGGAATTGATATTTATTATTAGTGAGGTTAGAATTGTTAAGATTTGATATTCTTAAATGATTATTGGATTAGTTTCAGCCGCAAGTTTCTGAATTCTTCCAAAGGATTATTCACGGATAATTGGTGATTAATTGAGGATTTAGATTTGAGTTTGGAGTTAATTGTGGGATTAATTTATTAAGTACAAGATTTATTTATTGAGATAAGTAATATTGGCAAGAATAAGGATTAGCACTTTTATTAAGGAGAAGTAGCATTAGATTTCTCTAGAAGATTTTTACTTAGAGGATAATTAAGCTGATGCGGCAAGTTAAGGGTAGACTTAGTCCACTAGAAGAAGTAGTTGGTCATCTCGTGAAGAGTGCCGTTTGTGCCTACATATTTTCAGAGAGTTAGTCCTTTAAGTTCTTAAGCTTGAGTTTTATTCTATTTTCTTGCTTGGTATTTAGTTGATCCGATTAGTATTACTTTTGGACTTTTAAAATAGTACTAAGTTTCGAAGTATTAGGGTTAAGGAAGAGTAGTATTATTGTTTGAGTTTATAGTATTAGTCCACTAAGAATATTATTTCCTTTAGTATTAATTCATTAAGGGTATGTTAGTAATTGAGAAATTAATATTAGCAATTTGATTTTATGAGGTTTTGACCAAGAATGGGATTAAGAATAATACTTGGGAATGTATTGATGATTTTCGAAAATAAGGACTTTATTATTAATAGGAATTTTCGAAAAATACTAGGGTATTAAGACTTGGACTTTTAGTACCTTTATTTATGGAAAGAAGTCATATTTTCTTATGCAAGAAAAATACTTACTTGAAGGTTAAGTATCAAGAGAATAAGAGTTGGTAAGGATCTATTATTTTTGGAAATAAGTTGTCAAGATTGGTATAAGAGATTCATCTAGATATTAGGCCAATTTCCTTTCCTTTTTAGCCATAATTTCGTCCAACCCCTTGTAGGAAACCCTACAAGACTTTTAGTCCTTATAAATAGATGATCTAGGTTCACTTCTTAACCCTTAGACACCCCAAAATTCGGCCAGCCCTAAGTCACCCCAAAATTTGGCACTTTCATGAAGTTATAGGGCAGTTTTCGTGAGCTTTGTTGAGGAAGAAGAAGTAGGATTTCAATCAAGGATTTAGCAAGCCAACGTACAACACATCTCTAATTTTCAAGACAAGAAAAGGTGGGGGTTTAAACGGTGAAAAGTGGTAACTCTAGTTCGATTTTTAAATACTATGTTTGATGTGTTTATGTGTTTATGTGCTAAAAGAATGGATACTCTTATGTAGTATCAACCAATGGGTGCTCTTAAG
>JAPKLY010000710.1:145088-177170 GCA_026898435.1 Prunella vulgaris
AATGCGCGTCAGAGCATGTCCGTATTTAATTCAAATAAATTATATTAAATAATAATCAAATATTAAATGAATGGCTGGGATTAAATGACAAATTAAATTGATTTGACAATACAGCAAACAGTATCAAGGATGATGGAAGCAAGATCTGATGACTGAAAGAAAATCAGGAAACATACCAGTCAGTCAGATTTGTATTCTGACTGATACCACATGTGACCTATCAGGATGACAAGCCCTGAGTTCAGTGTCCTGAATCTTAGTCAGTCTATACTGATCATCCTTTTCATACTGAATGTTCCCCCTACAACCATTCACAATCTCTCTAAGATTCCTTCATCCTGAGTCCATATTAGTCATTCCCCCTGACCTTGAGCATTTTGATCAGAGATTCAGATTGAATCTCCTAAGCCTGGGTCAAGGAGTCCTAATTCTACTGATAGCTCAACAAATCTGGTTTCAGGCAAAGCCTTAGTCAGTATGTCAGCTCTCTACTTATCAGTAGGGACTCTCTCCATCTTGATGTCCTTTTTCTCAACATGATCTCTGATAAAGTGATGCCTGATGTCTACATGCTTACACCGTGTGTGTAAGACTGGGCTTTGGCATATGGCAAAGGCACTATTATTGTCACAATAAATTGGGACTTCAGTGGCCTCAACTTGGTATTCTCTCAGTTGCTGTTTCAGCCAAAGGATCTGAGAACAACAACTGTCTGCCGCCATATACTCAGTCTCAGTAGTAGACGTTGCAACACTGGTATGCTTCTTAGAAAACCAAGAGATCAGCTTACTCCCTAGAAACTGACATGTGCCTGTAGTTGATTTCCTATCAAGCCTACAGCCTCCATAATCTGCATCTGAATAGTCAGTCAGTTCTAGGTTGTCATCAGAGGGATACCAAAGTCCTAGATTTACTGTACCACTCAGGTATTTCGGTATCTTTTTTGCACTCTCTAGATGACTCTTCTTTGGATCAGACTGATACCTTGCACAAACTCCAACTGCATAAGTGATGTCAGGACGACTAGCAGTCAGATACAATAAGGATCCTATCAGTGCCCTATATTCAGTCTGATTTACTGAGACTCCTTCTTTGTCAGGGTCCAGCTTCTCATTTGTGTTCATGGGAATAATTGAGACTTTGCTGGTCTGAACTCCGAATTTCTGAATCAAATCCCTCGCATATTTGGACTGATTTATGAAGATTCCAGAGTTAGTTTGCCTAACTTGGAGACCCAGAAAGAAATTCATTTCTCCCATCATTAACATCTCAAATTTCCCAGTCATCAGCTTGGAGAATTTCTCACAAAGCTTCAGATTAGGAGATCCAAATATTATGTCATCCACATAAATCTGAACCAAGAGAATGTCCTCCCCTTCGGATATCCGGAAGAGGGTCCTGTCCACTGTTCCTTTCATGAACCCGTGGTCTATCAGGAATTGGGATAATGTATCATACCAAGCTCTCGGAGCTTGCTTCAAGCCATAAAGAGCTTTCTTCAGGTGATATACCTAATTTCCAACTTCGAAACCTGGAGGTTGTTCCACATAGACCTCCTCGTTTAGTACACCATTCAGAAAAGCACTCTTTACATCCATCTGATACACTTTGAATTTCTTGAATGTTGCATATGCCAGAAACAACCTGATTGCTTCCAACCTTGCGACCGGAGCAAAGGTCTCATCATAGTCGATTCCTTCGGCTTGAGAGTAACCCTTTGCCACTAGTCTGGCCTTATTCCTGACTACAACATTCTTCTCATCCCTCTTGTTCTTAAAGACCCATTTGGTGCCAATGACATGTTGACGCCTAGGTCTCTCAACTAACTCCCTAACCTGATTCCGCTCAAACTGATTGAGCTCATCCTGCATGGCTAGGATCCAGTTGGGATCAGCAAGAGCTTCTTCTATGCTCTTAGGTTCCTGATCACTCAGGAAGCAACAAAACATAGCGCTCTCACCAAAGGACAACCTAGTCCTGACCCCCTCATTGATATCACCAATGATATCAGTCAATGAGTGATCATCTAGCCACCGCCTCCTGCTGACGGGAGCACTGGGAGCTGCTGACGTTCCCTCGCCTGATCCTGAAATATTAGTCTCGACAATAGTAGGCAAAAAACAGGAACGAGCAAGAACAGGGGATACTGAGTCACTTCCTGAGGGTTGGCCAATATCAGGGACATTGTTTCCCCCTACAGTGTTGGACTCAGTAACTGTCTCAGGTGCAGAAGCATCATCACCGACAGTACGTACCTCAGGTTGAGTCTGTCCCTCCGTCTGAGACTCAACATCTTCCGAGGCTGGGGCTTGCTGAGGGTTGACCTGAGGTCCATCCTGATCTTCATCATCATAATCCCATCCTTTGGGAGCACTGACAAGCTTGATCTTGAATTCAGGATTTTTCAGACTCAGTCTTGTTATTCTCTTGGTAACCCCCTCAGTGTCAGAACTCGGAACCTGTTTCCTATGCACTGATGCAGTCTCATCAAACACAACATGAGGTGTTTCCTCCACACAAAGGGTCCGACAGTTATACACCCTGAAGGCTTTACTGACTGAGGAGTATCCTAAGAAAACTCCCTCATCAGATTTGCTATCAAAGGCTTTCAGCTGGTCTTTCCCATTGTTCAGGATGAAACACTTACACCAAAAAATATGGAAATAAGAGATGTGAGGCTTCCTCCTGTTCCAAGTTTCATAAGGTGTCTGAGCATGTTGTTTGTTCAGCACAGATCGGTTCTGAGTGTAGCAAGCAGTGTTGATTGCTTCAGCCCAGTACTTCTTGGGCAATCCTGACTCAGCCAACATGGTCCTGGCAGCTTCCTTCAGGGTCCGATTTCTTCTTTCAGCTACCCCATTCTGCTGAGTGGTCCTGGCTGCAGAAGTCTTATGAGCTATACCATAGTTAATACAAAAGTCAGTTATAATAGAGTTTATAAACTCAGTTCCTCGATCTGATCGGATCCTGACTATGCACTGACCCTGTTCAGTACTCAATTGCTTGAGTAACTCTGGAAGCTTGACATGAGTCTCCTTTTTGTTCAGCAAGAAAATAACCCAAGTGTACTTGGAATAATCATCAACAACAACAAGGGTATATTTCCTACCATTTATGCTGACAGGAGTAACTGGACCAAAGAGATCCATGTGCAGAAGCTGAAGCACTCTGTCAGTTGAGAAGGCTTCTTTCTCTTTGAATGATGCTTTGGTTTCCTTGCCTTCCTGACATGCTCCGCACACGTGGTCTTTGCTAAAAACTTCATTGGGTAGACCATCTACAAGAGAAAGTCTAGAAATTTTGTTAATAATCTTGAAGTTTAAGTGACTCAGGCGTTTATGCCAAAGCCAACTGAGCTCAGAGGAGCTCTTAGCGACCAAACAAGTTTCAGGAGAGCTGCTCTTGATGTCAGCAAAATATACATTGCCCCTCCTGACACCTGTAATCAGAACCTGTAGTGTAGATTTGTCCTTCACAAGACACATGTTAGATGTAAATTCTACACTATATCCTCGGTCACAAAACTGACTGACCGAGAGTAAGTTATGTCTCAGTCCCTCAACATATGATACATTCAGCACACGGACAGAGCCAATAACAAGGGTTCTGAATCCTCTGGTGAAACCCTTAGAGTTATCACCAAAGGTTACCTGCGGGCCTTCCTGAGCTACATAATCCTGAAGGAGATCACAAAATCCGGTCATGTGCCTGGAACATTCTGAGTCCAAGTACCAGTCCTTCATCAGATCCTCCTTCCTCTTCTTGTAGCCCGCAGTGTCCTGAAAAGAATCAGGCCTCAGGTACCCATCTTGTATTGGGTCCTACTGAGTCAGCCATACCCTTCGGGATCCAGATTTGTTTAACAATTCTGATAGCATCAGAAGTGTAAACCTGTCTCCCTGAAACATCAACATACACAGTCTTCTTCCTTTGTGCCTGGGAAGTTGAAGGTGTATGGGTATCAGCCTGAGGTTCAGGAGCCCTATATTGATTCCTGGTGGTGGGCCTCCTGTTCCTCCTTGGCCTGGGTGCATTGGGCTGAGTTTGATCCCGAGAAGGAGCAGCTCGGGCCTGACCTCTTGGTACTTGAGGTCTGGCCTGAGTGTTACCGGAGTCAGGTCTCCGTTGCCTTTCAGAGACCACCTGGTTTGTCCTTCTCCTTTGATGATTGGGACGCTCCTGATGGGCTCTGTGCCCTGTCTGAGGAGTCTGGACCTCAGTAGTCCTTGGCTTTGCCTGAGGCCTCCTCTGTCCTGAGTTCCTTCCGCTCTGAGCATTTCTAGGCTGGGCCTGAGAAGTGCAAGGAGCAGAGTTCTTCCCAGATTGAGGATTCCTAGGCTGAGCCATGGAGTTCCCTTGATCTGTCTTCCTTGACTCAAGATGAGGAGCCTTGGCCTTTCCCTTAGGTTTTGGCCTTGGTTCCTCAGTCCTTTGCCTGACAGGTTCAGCAGGCATTTTCTCCTTCCCTTTGCCCTTGTCCTGACGAGCAACACTTGAGCTCTTGTCATCAGTTAGGGCAGGGACAAACTTCTTCTGAGAGTTGCTCCCTGAAGCACCTCTCCTTTTCTTGCCCTTTGGGTCTTTTGAGGCATCATAGCCCAACCCAGCTTTAGCACCATCAGTCAGCTGAGAGAAACTGGTTAACTCATCGACCACTTGGGTAGATGTGTATAACTTCTTCAGCTTAACCTCAAGATGCTCATTTGTTTCTTTCAGGGCCTCAATTTCAGTGGTGTACTGAAGCACCAACTCTTCATGAGCTTTCTCTTTTGAGATCAGCTCAAGATCCCAAGTAGTTTGCTCAGCACAAAGGCGAGCTTGCCACTCAGTTTCAAACATCACTCTAAGAGCAATTCGCTCAATCATCAGTTGTTCCTGAGCAAGGAACATATCAGTATCACGAGTCTCAATCAGCGAGCTGATTACACCCTTCAGTCTTTCTACCTCCAGTGGAGCTTCATCATGCTTGTTCCGAGCATGAAGCAGCTCTTCCTGAAGATGTACTAATCTGAGGGCTTCCTCAGTATCTCTTACTCTGAGAGACTCAGTTAGCCGATCGTTCTCTCCACTCAGTTGCCCATTCACATCCATTGTGTGAGTATGAGTCTCCTGCAGCCTTGAGAAGTCAACCATCAATTGCTCTAGGGCGAGCTGAAGGTCGAGTTCTCCTGCTGAATCTGAGCTAAGCTCAGGTGCGTGATCAGGAGAAGAGGCAGAAGAACATACCTCATCATCTGCCATCAGGCAGAGGTCATCATACTCCTCATCGGAGAAATGTTCAGGGGACCGGCGTCCTGGGCCATCTGAATCTGAGGAATTCTCAGCAAGCAATGCTCTCCGGTCTGATGCCATGAGCTCTCTCTTGGCTCTCTGATCCTCTCACTCACGAGCACTGAGCTCCGGACAATCATACTGATAATGTCCGGTCTTCTTGCAGTGGTAGCACTGATCTACATCAGAAGCAAACTTTTTGTCAGTGTACCTTTTATCTGATGACTCCCTCCTGCTCCCTGATGATCGTTTAGGTTTGGAGTTGGATCTTCTGGGCTCATCATCTCTCCTCTTCTCAACTCTTCATCGCTCAGGCTCATTGCGATCCCTCCTGGAATCTGAACCCCTCCTTTCTTCTCTTCGGGGACTCGATCTCCTGGGGCTGGAGTACCTGCGATCCCGGCTGTCAGTGTAAAATTTCTTATACCTTCCGAATCAAGTGTTCAGTTTCTCGAAACGCCGCGCCATCAGGCTATACTCCAAGGCTAGCTCATCCTTGTTCATGTCCTTCAGAGACTTAGAGCCAGATCCAGCCTCAGGCTCAGGAGTAGCTTTAAGAGCCACGCTCTTTTCCTTTTCAGGAGTCTTCTCCTCACTAACATCCTCACTGACAGCACCCTTCTTCTTCCTCTTATCGAGGTCGAATTCCAGAGCTTTTAACTCTGAGAATAGGTGAGAGTGAGTAATATTGGTAAGATCCTGAGTGTTCTTCAGTAAGATCACTCATGTGTCCCATCTTTCAGGGAGACAGTTCAGGATTTTAGAAGACACCTCCCTCTTGGGAAACTCCTTCCCAAGGGTTGCTAGCTCATTCATCATCTTAATGAACCAAGCTTCCATCTGATCGATGGATTCTCCTTCTAACATCTGGAAGGCCTCAAACTTCCTGATAGTAAGATCTCTCTTGTTCTCCTTGATCTTTTCTGATCCCTCACTCATCTCCCTCAGAGCATCCCAGATCTCCTTTGCTGTTCTCAGATGCATGAGCATGACCGAATTCTCGTAAGAAACGGTGTGGAGTATAATGTTCTTGGCAATATTATCCAGTCCGATTTGCTTAATCTGATCAGAGTTAAGCACGGACCTCTCCACTTCTTTATCTCCGGCAGCTGGAACAGGAACATTGCCAGCAACAGGCCAGGTCGTCTGAAGATTCCTCATGAATTTGATCGGACCCTGCTCAATCACCAGAGGCATCTGATCATGGATGGAATAGAGATGTGCGAGTACCCTGAATTTCCAATAGTCATAATTGTCAATAGAGAATTCAGGAAGATTGCCCTCGAGGCGTTTAGAACCGGATGCCATGATATGCATTTTTTAGAAACGAGATCTATTCAGTAGACCACCAAAAGTTTCTCCTCAGAAACTGTTGGTAAACAAAGTCAGTGGTCTTTTAAACCACTGCTCTGATACCACTTGTTGGTCCCGAAACGAGTACAATCAGTGTATGGGGGGGAATACACTGATGTCAGATTTTTTAGAAAGACTCAGAAAAATGCTCTTACACTCTCAGTCAGGATTTCCTGAATTACTCATTATGCTGAAGGTCCACAGGGACAGCAGGGACAATTCAATAACGAGTCAGATAAACTAAGTGTGAGTAAAGTGCCTGGAAGCTCAGTAGAGATAACAAACCTACAGACTGCTAGGAAGCGGGTCAGTTGGACTACTATCTCAGTGAGCTAGAGTACGTGCGGAAAGTGAGCCCTTAGGTTCTACTCGTTTTAGTTTCTGAAAACATTTTCTCTGAACTTGCTTAGTAGACTGGTGGTTAAGGCTGAGTGCACAGTAATAAGATTCGGGATGATTGACTCAGTCCTGAAGATAAAAACAATGCAGAATGTTCAGTTTATTATGATGACAGTTATGATCCTGAACAGAATAGTAAATCAGCACACAGGGGACTTTTTAACGTGGTTCGGAGATAACCAACTCCTACGTCCACGACCTGATTTAACAGGAAGCTATCCTCAAAACCCTGAGGATAGGTACTTGGTTTTTACATGCCAAGGGACACAAATAGCCAACTTCCTCTCTTAGGAACTGACCCCTGGGCGTTTTACAAGTCCCAGTCCTTCTAACCAACCAATCTCACACCCTGAGTGGTTTGTTATTCTGGTTTCCAACTGAGATAGCTCTAGCAATACAAAATAATGCTAAATATTAGAGCTATCGATCTAAGCAAATACAGAGTGAATCCTACTACAACACTAGGGAAATTTAATTGCAGAGTGTTGTTTATAGTATGCTTTGAGAGTTTGGATTCTTGAGAGTTTTCTCTTGGAAATTTCCCATTGGCCTTGAATAAGTGCAAGGCTCTCCATATTTATAAGCAAGATTCAAAATAGATCCGTTGGAGGAGATCAAATCAAATCTTTCCTATTTTAGGGCGGTTGCAGGCTAGAAATACTGTTTGACCTAATCGCCATGCTTATTCTGGCAAGTTTGTCCCATCGCCTGCAACTCTGAGACGCATTAAATATCGCATTAAATGCTGCGCAGACTCCGTACATACGTGTCGAAAGATCATTGGCTCTCCGTTCTTAACGGTTAGTTGACTTTCAGACATTTGTCCTTCCTCGTACATTCAATACTCTGAGTCTCTTGTTAATAACTCAGTTTGAATGTTTGTCTTATTGGAGTCTTACTGACATTCTCTTTGTCTCTTGTACCATAGCATAAATAACCTTTTTGCTTTGGACTTACATGGTTCAGGTGATCTGAACTAATGCCCGAGTCAGGTCTTACGTGTATTCAGCACAGCCTGATAGATTATTCAGCCCAGTATGTGTAACCTTTTTGCTTTGGACTTAAATGGTTCAGATAAATGGAACCAAGGCCTAAGTCAGGTCTTAAGCCCTGGTAGATTACACTTACTCTTCACTGACTAAGATCTGTCCTGAGTATGCTTAGTGTACTCAGTAGAAACATCAGCCAATGGTACTTCAGGATTGACTTCAGGACGGATTAACAGGCTTCAATCTTCAGCTTCAGACCAGGCAATCTTCAGCAAGACTGACTGACTCCTTCAAGATGGATTATACTTCAGACTTCAGTAAATTGGGTCGACTCCAATATTCTTCAGTCTTCAGCAAGTTCCTCCTGTACTGAATTCCTAACCTAACTATCTTGAACTATTTGATCCTGAACAACTATACTTAGGCAGATTCATCAGGGGTTTTGGGATCTAATCAAAATACTCAGATTGTCCCAACAAGCCCTTCTACATAGTAGACTTCTTCAACTCTTGTTCCTTTGATCAGCAGGGTGCCAACTCCTCTGGTGACTCCAAAATTGTTGTCACCGAACACATCTCTAGGCCCATCAAGTGTCACAAAGTCCTGGAGGAGATGCTTCTCAAAAGTCATGTGCTTCGAGCAACCACTATCAATGTACCAGACATGACCTTTGGCTTCTCCTCTCTCTATTGGGCTAGAGTTTGCCTGAAATTAAAACTTCAGGCTTTATGTACCCTTTCTTTTGGTCCTGATTGGTTAGTTTCTACTTTCTGGATCCACAGGTAGAGATCATCCTTATGAGGTTTAGGGGATCTCAACCTTCTACCATACTTGTCCACAAAGATCATCTCCCTCAGAGGATCTTTTCTAGGGCGATGAGTGATAGCAGCAGGTTTGTAGGTGGGCTGCTCAAAAGGATAGTTTCGGCTTGAGCCTCTGAATGACTCATATACTTTGGCCGGTGAAGGCTTGCCTACTTTGGTTACATTAAAAGTAACCCAGGGCTGAGGTCTGTTTCGCTTGGGCTTACTCTGCTGAGATGACCCAGGCTTATCATTCCTCTGCTCTTAGCAGAGCTATGACTTGGATTCCTCTTCTGGTCTTGGGGCTTCTGAGCTTTGGACTTATGTTGGTTATCAGCAGGCTTCTGAGTTTTAGTACTCTTCTACTCTGCTGAAACCTTATGATCTCCAGCAGACTTCTGAGCTTTTGAGCTCTTCTGTCCAGCTGGGACCTTTTCTGTCCCTCTGCTCTTTTGCCCTTCTGATCCAGATGCAGTCTCAGCTGGCCCTTTACCCTTTCGAGGATCCCTAATTAATCCACTGTCACCTTTCTTCTTCTTTTGTGGTTTGGGTTTGGGATAACCAAGACCCCTTTTGTCATTCACAGTTTGTGAGGACTCAGCTATTTCAGACATGGCATTCTTTGCCTTAGTCAGGTGGTCCACTTTCAGCTGAAGCTGCTGTGAATTTTTTATTGTCAGTTCATTCTGCTTGAAGAGTTCATCGAACTTAGCTGTCAGCCGATTATGTTCTTCACTCAAAACAGTATTCTCAGAAAGTAGCTTTTCTATCATCTTCTCCTGTTCCTCACATTTTGCTATTAAGTCAGCAGACTTGTTAGCTTGTGAGTCATTGGATATCACTGGTAGTCTAGCATTTTCCAGATCCTGTCTCAAGCTTAGAACTTCAGCTTTCAGACTAGTGTTCTCCTCTTCCACTTTGGAACAAACTTTTAAGGAGGATTGGAGATCAGAAAACAACTTGTGTATATCTGACTCCATAGAATAGGTAGAAGAACAAGATGAGCTAACAGAGGGGGTAGGAAAATTTACCTCTTCTACCTTTGCCATAAGGCAGATGTCCTCTTCTGACTCAAAATCAGATGAGGATGAGGATGAGCTGATGTCCTGCTTCTCCTCCTCTGCCAGCAGAGCTCTCTTATCAGCAAATCTAAGATCTCTCTTGATCCTCTTTTCTTCTCTCTCCCTTGGTGTAAGCTGGGGGCAATCATAGCTGAGATGCCCTGGCTTGTTGCAAGAAAAGCAAACAACATCTCCTCCTCTTCTGGGACTTGGTTCCCTCCTTCTCTCTGGAGACTTGTATCTGGTCTCTTGTTCATCTGATGATCTTCTGGAATCAGATGACTTCTGGTATCTCCTGAAAGAATCACTCTTGTTCTTCTTCCAATGGGATCTGTACTTCTGGAACTTGTTTGACATCTTGTCAAACTTCTTGGTCAGCAAAGCAAGTTGCTCCTTTAAACTCATGTCCTCTGGAGTAGAGGACTTCTCTTGGCTATCAGCTGCAGCAGAGAAAGCAACATTCTTTGTAGCTGATGAAGTTGGAGTCTCATCTTCTTGGTCTTCTTCTTGGATATCGAACTCATGTGCCTTCAGATGAGATAAAAGTGTATGATGACTCATCTCAGATAAGTTCTTGGTCTCCTTGATCACCGTCACCTTCACTCTCCATCTAGAAGTAAGAGATCTCAGGATTTTGTTATTGATCTCCTTCTCCGAGTAGTCTTTTCCTAAGGAACTTGCCTTATTCAGTATATTTGTCAATCTCATATCCAGCTGATCAATTGTCTCATCAGCTTTCATTTTGAATGTGTCGAATGTGTGAAGTACGGCTTGAAGTTTATTCTCTTTGATTTGATATGTCCCTTCACACATTAAGGAGAGTTTCTCCCACATCTCCTTAGCTGTCTTGCAAGTCTTGATCTTCTCAATATATTCCTTAGACAATGTCTCGATAATTTCTGTCTTGGCCACTTAATCCAGATTGAAGAGCTTTCTTTTAGCATCATTTAGTTCACTCTTCTTCTTCACTGTCTTCCTTCTTTCGCTGATCTCATCTTCTGGAGTCTTGCCATCACTTACTCCTTCCCAGAAAAACTTGATTGGCCCTTCCTCCAGAACATCTAGCATCCGATCATGAATGGCTCTAAGGTGATTCTCCATTCTGAATTTCCAGTAATCATAGTCTTCTATGGAGAATTCTGGCAACTTCCTCGTCTTGGATCCACTCTTCTTGTAGGAAGACATATCTGCAAGTGATCAGATAAAATGCACACAAAATTTTCTAAAACGATTTCCACGGATCTGTCCAGGTGACCACCAAAAGCTTTCTCAGGCTGTGGTCTTTTGGACACACAGCTCTGATACCACTTGTTGGTCCCAAAGGCAGGTTTTAGAGAAAGAATACCCTTAAACAAGTCTAGAAGGGGGGGTTGAATAGGATTCAAACCTTTTTCCAAATTTTTGGCTTATTTCAAAAACACCAGACTACTTGAGATAGTCAGAATTTGAAAGTTGTGCGCTGTGTAAATTTGTGCGGAAACATTTTTGAAGAAAATTAGTTTTAGGTGATGTGCACAAGTAAAGAACAGAAAATAAAGGCACGGGACACGAGAGATTTATAGTGGTTCGGACAAATGTCCTACTCCACTCTCCACAATCCAACTGGAATTGTGGGGCTCTCCACTAACTTACTCACTCACTCACTTCGAGAGTACTACTCTCTTACAAAACGTCAATGCTTCAGAAGCAATCGACTTCTCACAGCTTCTACACATCTTTCCAAATAATCAGTATGAATATAAGGTGTTGAGTGCGAGTAATGATTTTGACAGAGTTTCGGCAAGCTTAAAGTGCGTGTAAATTCGATACTGAAATCATCACTGTTACTCTAATTTATAGGGTCAAATAACTAGCCTTTGGGATGGACTAGAAATCTGAGATCCTATAATCTCGTATTCAATCAATCATTGAGATTGATTGAATCTCCTTCTTGATTCCCGTCAATCTTCGTGATCTACAATCAATCAAGTTTGTCCCCTTGATTGATTGATCTTCTATTCTGGGAATCTTCCTTCCTTTTGTCGCAGGTCAACCCTTGGATTGATTCCGTAAAATCTGGGCATAGCACAAGACTTCAGCTGATCTGTCTCCTCAGCTGGTGTATCAGTCTGCTGATACTTGGACCTTAGCTGATGTGCAAGTCTGCTGGAGTGCACCTCAGCTGGTCTTCAGAACCTTGTCTGGAAGCTCTTGATCCTTGGTCCTGGTCTTGTCTGCGACGTGCTCAGCTGATCAGCTGATCTTCTGATATCAGCTGATCTAACTCCTCTGATGTCAGCTGATCTTAACTCCTCTGATGTTCTACTCTTGATACTCCAGTGTCAGCTGCTTAAGTCTTCTGTCTTCAGGAATCGACTAAGTCCTCAAGGCCTTAGCTGGTCTTCTTTTCTACGATAGCTTCGGATCTTCTAGGTAGCAAGGTGAATTCCCCCTGACTCAAACCTATCTAATCCTAACTACACATCAGCTGACTAACAGGTACAGCTGGTCCTATTACAAGCTGATTGGTTTATTATATCATTAAAACAACTAACAGGAATATCCTAACAAACTTATACTGCTGGAAAAAGGTGTCATTTGGACTCATCAGCGCCGGAGCCACATACCAGAAAATGGTCAACAAAAGATTTGATCAACATATAGGACATACAATGGAGATGTACATGGACAACATCGTAGTCAAGAGCTTAAAAAAGGAAGATCATCTCAAGCATAAATTCGATAATATGAAGCGTACAACATGAAACTAAATCCCAAGAAAAGCAGCTTTGGAGTACACTCCGGAAAATTCTTAGGCCACCTGGTGAGCTATAGGGAAATCAAAGTTAATCCAGCCCAAGTCAAATGCATACTGGAGATGGAATCGCCAAACTCTTTAAAGAAAGTCCAAAGACTTACTGGATGCCTAGCGATACTGAACCGATTCATATCCATATATGTCGATAGGAACAGACCATTCTTTGAGTCTACGAAAGTTAAAAAGAAAGAAGACTTTCAATGGATGGATGCCTGCCAGAGTGCATTCGAGGAGTGAAATAGCACAAAAAGATACTCTCTCCATCCCGTAGAAATTTGCATCCTTTGGGATGACACATTTGGAAAAAAAAACATGTTTTATATATAAAGTAGTAACATATGAGTAAATATGTGTATATGTTTGTGAGTGTGCATGCAAATAAATGTTTTTTTTAGTAGTGTGTAAATTTTTGTGTGACGTGCAAATAAAGAAAATGTACAAATTTCTATGGGACGGAGGGAGTACAAGACAAACTAATCTACTTGCCACCGCCTTATTCCTTAATCTTGAAGTAATTTTTTTTTCTATTATTATTATTATTATTACAATTCTTTCTCACTAATTACCTAGAACATTAAGTCAACATACTGGATAGCAAATATAAAAGGATTTCACACGTGTACAATATGGTTATATTGAAATTTAATTTACTTTATATTTAAGTTAACTAAAAACCTCATTTTAATTCTAATAAATTGTAACTAAAATATATTAGAACTTTCTAACACACAATTTGATATTCCAACATGGAAATAATTAACACAAAATTATAAATAGCACATAAATAATATAAAATGCATGTAAAGTATAATTAATACATTAATAATTAAAATACACATAGTGCATGAAATATATTTAAGCAATTATAAATTAACATGTAAATAATTTAAATTCACACAAAGTATGAAATATATTGGCCAATGAGTACTGAAAAATATGGATATCACAACTCGGGACCTGTTTTCCCGCTTTAAACAACAAACAGAATCATGCGGCGAGGAAGGCTTTTCCACCCTATCATCTTTCTTGCTCGCCTTTAGGGCAGGAGGTTGGCGAGAAAAACCACCTGCACCACTCATCTGGTGCTTCTTTTGAAGGGCGAGCATGCTTGATGGAGGATCTTTCTTTGTCTGCCCTGTCATTCTTTTTTTTTTTTTTTTGTTTAATGTTATGAAAGCAGGAGGGATGGCGATAGTAACCTCTTGAACTACAAAAAAGAGGAGTAGCTTTAAGTTGGAAGGAAAATATTAGGATGATAAAAAATTAACAAGAACTAACAACATATGTGGGAGCGAACAAGAGTACCTCCTGGTGCAGCTCGCGCGACCAATTGATGGAGAGAGGTAATCACTCTAGTTGTTAGTTAAGGTGTTTGATAGTTTTGTCTTTCCTATTTCAGCAGCAAACCATGGTGATGATGAACTTACATTTGTTAAAGATTTTTGATCATTTCCAACGCTGAATGGAGCAAAACAAATTAAGGATATTAAATTAGTCTCACTTGTTCGCCACTTACACAAAAGATAAATCCTATTTTGGAGCTTGCCAAATCCCTTTAGGATATTATTCGGTCCTTATAGCCCTAAAAATTAGTTCATGCTCGTCAGTCTCCTCCGATGAAGAAGAACTGATCTTTCCATCCCTAGACTTTTTAGGCATACCCTTAAGAATTGATAAGTCTGTCCGAACCTTAAGGTAATATCACCCCTTACCCTCCTCAGCACACATGGTGATACACAAGGCTTAATTAATCTCTGCGGGGTAAGTCTGTTCTTATATCTTTCAAGGCCAAACACGAGGAGGAGCGCGAGTAGGTTACTTCACGTGTTGGCCTAAGTTGGGTGATGGTCAGGTTGGTCTCCAGCAGGAAGCAACCAATCAAAGAAAGGACGGGCAAAGTCAACCGGACTTGCAAGATGTCAAGGTTAATCAGTGTCAAACCAGTAGTGGGCAATCAGCTCTCTCCTTGGGACCCCAGCATACATAAATACTTTGCATGAAATTTTGTAATCTCGATGAATTACTTCCAGAAAATCCTCAGGGATTATGCTTTCAATAGACTTTTCACCATACGCCGAAGCTCCAACAACATCAACTTGTCCGGGAGCATGAGCAATTCTATGAAGAAATTTCATATATGAAATTAAGCCTATTAGAAATTTAGATATATTCATTAATATATCAATTAAATATATATGAACTAATCCTTTAAAGGTTATTATAACTTCATGGAAAGATATAACTAGAAATTTTATGTAGCAAGTGTATCATAAAAAACATATATACATTAGAATATAAATTATAATGTTGATTTTAATAACATTCAGAAAAATAAAGCTCAAATGTATACATTAATTTATAAAGGTTGTCGTAAAAGAGATTTAATGAAAGAAATCCATCAAATTTTAATTGAGCAAAATAAATTTTCTAAGACAATGAAAATAAGCAACTATTTACATATCACGATAATCTAAATTTCTAATGACAATAATATTTACCAAAAGCAAAAACTTGCACGCACCCAAGTGTATATGATGCACCTTGATTTTAAGTTCAATTTTGATTTTAATTTAATTTTTAGAAACCACAGAGTACACATCGCACTATGTATTTTTTGACAATTAAATTATTAGTGAATTGTTTTTAGGGTATTACATAAACTTGTTCTTGGGGTCTTGATGAGTTATTCTTGTGAAAGTACTAACTCATTTTTTGAGTATTACAGACTTTTTTGGGGATATTTTCTGAGTTGTTCTTGGGGTATTATTTAGACTTGTTCTTGGGGTATTACTTAGACTTGCTCTTGGGTATTAGTGAATTATTCTTGGGATATTACTAATTTGTTCTTCATGTATTACCGACTAGTTCCTGGGGTATTAGTGAGTTGTTCTTTAGATATTACTTAGACTTGTTTTTAAAGTATTAGTGAGTTCTTCTTGGGGTATTACTAACTTGTTCTTTAGGTGTTACTGAGTTGCTCTTTATGTATTGTTGAATATAGCATAAGGTATTACTTAGTTGTTCTTCGGGTATTACTCTATTGTTTTCGGGTATTACTCATTTATTAATTATTTATTTACTAGTTATTTATTTATAAATTATTCTTTGAGTATTATAAATTATTTTTTGGGTATTATTAATGAATAGCATACATATTATTGGGAAACTACCTTTTCATTTGGATATCATTACCCGGTCTACAAATACCACCAACACACTATTTCTCTCCATAATTTTTGCCTAAAATTTCTATATCTACTCACCAATACTATCAACCACCACTCTGCCATTTTCAATGAATTGTTGGATACATCGAGAACTGAAAGTGAAGCTGAGTTAAGTTAGTGAAACCATCTTTTGTATTGAAGATGCAATTTGGCTGAAAATTGGTTTTCTATTCCTGCAATTGAATCTGTTCATAAATTTTGGTTTTCTTCCATAAATAAAAACAAACCCCATCCTTTTTCTCTGTTTCATGAAAATATTGTGTCCATCTACCAAAATTGGAAGCAAAAATGACTCCATCAATCTTTAATTTCTTCCAAGATTTTCGTCCTTCAAGCTTGAATTCTTTTAGCAATTACATTTTTCTGCAGAACCCGAAATCGAGCCCGCAAAATAAACTCTCCTCCTTGAATTCTTCGCAATAAATGAGACCAACCAAATAAGAATATTGCATCGGAGAAAGAGATTTCAGCATTACGGGGCGGGATTGTACTGAGAAAAAATTGGATTGGAAGAAGATTAAAAATTGAATTAAATTTTGGGTACAATGGGGTGCATCTGTTCACACCAGAATCACTCATTATATGAAAATTCTAATATGCACTAGACACTATAACGTTCATGTGCACTTGTGTGTTGCATAGAATAAAAATAGCAATCAATGCATAAGCTCTGAAACCCCGAAGATTAATATGAATTAGACTATAAAATTACATGCCTAAAAGTATGGATATATTTGGCCAGTGGGCTAATGGAATATTTGATGGTTCAACTATTACAAAAAAAGAAAGAAAAAGAATTGTCTATAAAATTTGATTTGCCTATAATTTTTTCTAATCATGTTGGCATCTCCATTTCTTAATTTATGTACAAACAATTTGTCCATGAAATCAAATTTCTAGATAATTAAGTAGCAACAAGTATTTTGCGTACAAAATTTACTTATAAATATTTTACCTATGAAAATTCCATAGACAAATTATTTATATGTAAGGAATAAAGATGCATATACAATTAGAAATTCTTTGGGTAATTCGTAAGCAATCCCACCTACGAAATTATTTGTTGAAAATTTCTTAGGTATATAGACAAATTCTGTAGGTATTGGACATTTTTTTATCACTTCTATTAGGATTGTAACTTTGAATTTTATAAAATTATGTTCTTATAGAAGGGTTTTGTCAATTTGAGGTTTTAATTTGAAATATATATGTGTATATATAAGCACAAAATTTTAAATGTAATATTGATTTAAAAATTTTAGATAAAATTTTAAAAAATTTAAATTTAAAAATTATAGTAACACACATGCAATATTGATTTAAAAAGAAAATTTTAAAAATTAACGGGTCAAAATAATAAAATTCGCGAATCTTGACTGAGTCGGGTTGGATTTAGATAAATTTTAAATGTTGGGATTTTGACCCCCAGTTTGTGTTATTATATAAGCAAATGCATATTACCATAAGATAAAATGTGTGTTACTATAAGACTAAATGTTTTTTTTTTAAATATATTCATTTGTTTTTGTAGAAACAAATTTTTTCCATACAATGTAAGAGCAAAATGTGTGTTACTATAAGAAAAAATATTAGTTTTCATAAATATTAATTTATTTTTATAAAAATAATTGTTTTTTTTCATATAATAACACATATAAAATGATAAAATGTGTGTTACTAAATGAAACAATATACATAGATTTATAGGGATGATGAATATATTAAGAAACACATATTTTTTCTTATAAAAAAATATGTTTTGTCCTTACAGTAACACACATTTCTCATATAGTAACATAACTTGGACCAATATGTGTGTTACTGTTCGAGCAAATGCGTATAAATATATATTTTTCATTATATATTGTCGGGTACTAAAAGATGTATTATTACATTAACAACATAAATCAACAAAAAGAATGAAAAATAAATTAAGAAACACATATTTGTTCTTGTAAAAATACATATTATCCTTATAGTTACTTTAATACAAAAAAATTAATTTTTTTTAGAAAGAGTAATACACATTTTGCTTTATAGTAACACACATATGTTCATATAGTAACACATTTAGGAACTGACGGTCTGACCCGCTTAAAATTAAAAAAATTATATTTTGACCTATAGATTTTTATATTTTCTTCTTCTAAATCAATATTGAATGTACAATATTAAATATAGACTTTCTCAATTTGTAAGGGTTTTTGGTTGAGATAACTTAATCATCCACTAAAAATGTCATTATATTTCATCTATTTAATCAATTATATGAATTAATGTAAATGCACATTCAACTATGTTGACATAAATTTAATACTTCCTTCCTCCACAAAACTTTTTCTCATTTTTTTATTTGAAAACAATACACACTCACAAATAAAAGCTTGAACCCCACAATACTCTCACTTTTTTACTACTTTATATATCATTTCAATATAATATTAGTTTTCATTAAATCCCAAGCCAACTATGAAATGAAAAAAAAAAATTATGGACGAATTAAGTATATTTTATCACCTTAATCAATTAATACAATCTAAGCTAAGTTAAAAACTCCCAAAATCTGAGCTAAATGGTATTTATAAGTGCTGGATTTTTTGCAAGTTGATCCCCTAAAAGTATGAAAAATAACACTTAAACTAAAAAACCGCCACCGCCAGTTTTGGCTGATTTTCGATTTGACCGAGTAGAAATAGCAAAAATCGAGCACATTCATTTCCACCCAAACCAGAGGTTTGGTGATCGGTTTGGGCTCTTTTAGATCGATTAGACATATTTTCGCTCGATTTGTATCACTTTTTATCTCTTAGTCTTTTTTTTTTTAATCTTTTTTCGAGCCTCGTTCCTCCTTTCTTTGGGTTCTAAACACCATCCAAACTTAACTTGATTTGTCAATGATTGTAAACATGCTCAATGATCTCCACCTCTCCAATTTCTCGTTTATCAATTTCTCCTCATTTTCCTACAACACTTGAAATTTTTATAGCAAATAAAAAAGTGATCAAAGTAGAGCAACTAGTGTCTTAATGCATAAAAATATATATTTAATTCATGTGAAAATGCACTCAAAAGTAATGCAATTTAATCATATTCACATCATGTTGAACTTATAATGCCGTCTCTAAGTTTTTTTAAACAAATAAACATTTAGTTGATATTGATGAATTTCTTATATAGTCATAATATCACGAGTATATTGAAATTTTATTGATAAAGATTTTAAATTTTAGGCATAATTCAAAAGACCAAATTATCGAATTTTGTTTCAAAAGATTCCTAAATAATTTTTTTTTTTGAGCAACCCCTTCAACTCACAACTTTGATCTCAAAAAGCCTTTAAACTATTTTTTATTTAAAAAGCCATTAAAATATAGAATGCTTGCTTCATAAGATCCTTTCTTTTCAATACATTAAGGACATTTTTTTGTTGGAATTCGATAATAATATTGAAATTGATTGAATCATCCTTTTTAATGAAAAATATTAAACAAAATCACCAAAGTCCTTGAATTTTCGTTGGCAAAAATCTTTCAAAATAAAAATGGATAGTTTAAGGACTTTCTTAAAAATAATAGTTCAGGAACCTCTTGATACATATAATACCTGTTTTGAAACTCTATACAACAACTTTTAGAATAACTGTTTTTTCAAAAGTTGTGAGAAAGAACTTTTAAAAAAAACAGTTTTAGAAACTGTTTTAAGAGTTCTAAAACAGGCACATATTGATAAATCAGAAGCATTTTAATAATTATGCTAGTTTTAACATAAATTAGACGATTAAGGACACATAATGTGAAATATGCACTAATACAAATTTACACTTAGAGAGCTCTAATAAGAGATATTAGAGCTCTCTATAAGACAGTTATCTAAGTAAACCTCCACTTAAGTGAGAAATTTGCTTAGATAGTTGTCTCTTAGAGAGCTGTTATTAGAGTTCTCTAAATATAAATCTGTATTAGTGATGACTTAAGTTATGATATAACATTCACATGTACCGTACTCAACATGTAATTAGTTTGTATTTAAATGTAAAGTCACACTCATTAGTTTAATGTTCTTATCGCTTTATTATAAAGAAACAAAAAAAGTTATTGCGTGCACGACGGCTTAATTTATAAATGGAACTTAGTAATTAATCCATAATTAATTGCAGACTGTGATATTGTGTAGGGAATTTAAAGTTTGTTGCACTATTATTTATCTCAAATCATATTAGTGTAAAAGACCAATAATACCAGTAGTTTTTTTCAATTTAATTAATTTTAATTTTTTTAATAGTTTAATCATAAAAAAATTCAAAAGAGGCAAAAGTTAAGCATCATTTACGGTTGGAAACCTATTTATGATAGAAAAGATTGTTTACCTAAGTTTTATCGAAAGAGATGTCCGATGGTTTTTTCTCGTGGTGTTTATTAGGTCATTAAATGCCATCATTAATTTATGTACCCAACACAGACCAATCTGCAATTAATTAAGGTTGGGTGATTGTGCTCAAACTCTAGCAGCCCCCTCCCCAAGTATTACGAAACTTCTTTAATGGAAGTAAATTTAATTATTGATGGGAATTATTATTTTATTATTTTACTCCATCCGTTCATAAAATTTAGTTATTTTTCTTTTGAATATGGTATTTAATAAAAATTAATATTATATTAAAAAATAAATAAAATAAAGAAAAAATAGAGGTATTGTGGGCCCAAATTTTTTTTATGAGTATAATTTATTTCCAAAAGAGAAAGAAGAATAAGATTGGTGGTAAAAAAAAAGTGAGAATAAAATTTGTGGACGAAATGATTACATGTTTTATGAGAATTATTATTAATGATTATGTATCTTGACAAGTCTTGTAAAGTTCAATTTAAGTGTATTTAGATAAAAACGTGTATGAATCCAAGGTCATGGTGAATTCGAATTTAATAATTATTATTGTCATTTGTACACACTATTATTATGTATATTCACTATCATTCTTATGCATATACATTATCACTGTTAAAAATTCAAGTATATTTTTATAATAGTGATACCATATACGAATAACAGTGATAGTCATTATATATAACAGTGATACGAGTTCGTGAGAAGTCGAGTTCACAAAACACACGCTCTTTGTAATAATAATGGTTGCTTTCAGTGAAAAGTACAGTTGAGAACAACTGCATTTTTTTAATAAAAGTCACTATATTTTTTAATAAAAATAATCGATATTGTTTAAAAATATAATTGAGTTATATGATGCATCTAATTCACAAAAAATATGCTCTTCTTTATAAGATTTTTTATAAATCAGGTGAATAGTACAACTCAAGTGAATGTTTGAATAATATCGATTGTTTCACTAAAATGTCAATTGAGAATAACTATATCTATTTAGTGAAAATAACCATATTTTTTTCGAAAACAATCGACATTATTTAACTAAAAATTATAGTTAAGTTGCATATCTTATATTGATAAGATATTATGTGGGAGCGGTTTAGTGTGATGTACCGAAATTATCATATTAGTACCAAAATTTTGGTATGTAAAATTTTATACCACTATCATACACCAAAATTCGATGTAATAAAATTTTGATATAAATTATTGATATTGTACCGAAATTGAATTATAAACTAACCATTATTGTATCGAAATTTTGATATACCATATTTTTGAACAGTAATCGGTATATACCAGAACTTTTGGCACATTGTCCGTACCAAAATTGCAATATAGCAAAAATATCAAATACCAATTTTTTTTTTTATCAAAAATACCAAAATAACAAAAAAATTTATTTTTAGATATTTACCAAAATACAAAATTTTTAAATGTCCATGCATTTATCATACCAAAAGCACACATATATGTGCAAAATAATTTAATATCCTGTGCAAGAATAAAATATTATTTCGTGCAAAATTTTCTTTTGTATTTACTATAACTTTTTTTGTTTGCGTGTTGTGCAGATATTGACGTATAAAAATCAATTTGAAATGAAGGGAAAACAAAGTGAGTGGAAGATGAATTTTTGAATTTTATTTGAAGGCAAATTGTAATATTATTGGACATGTAAATTTTAGATTTGATAATGAAATTTATTTGCATTGTGTAGTTAAACGGGCTGCGGGTTGGCGGGCCGGCCCTTTTATCCCTGTAATTTACAGGGTTAGGTTCGAGTATATGACGGTCCGTATAAAATCGAGTTTTTTTTGGCCCGGACCGGGTAGCCCGATTTTTTTTAATTAAATTAATTTTAAATATATTATGTATTAGGCTTGGGGGCCTGGGCGCCTAGCTGCCTACGGAGGCATAACTTAGTAATTAAGTAGTTAAAAACTTAAATTTAATTATAAATTAAAATAGAAATATATTTACGTATCTAACATTCTAGTAAGTAATCCGGTTTCTAACTAGATATAAATCAATTAAATTAAAAATCAATTTGTCATGTTCCTCAGTTAGGGACCTAGGGTTTAGAAGATTGAAGAGTTTGAAGATTTATTATATTTTATTTGTTAATTTGTGAATTTTATTGATGTGTGATTTTTTTGGATTATGTTATATATGTGTGAACTTTATGGATGTGTGAACTTTAGTTATTAAATCATTAGTTGTATTTTATATTAAAATTTAATTTTTTTTAAATTTTTTTTACTCCGAGCCCGTTAGTGATCCATTTAGCCCGCGAACCGCAAGGGTTAGAGTTAGGTCCCGAGTATTAGTAGCCCGTTAAGGATAAACCGCTAAGGCTCGAGACCGTTTAGGTCCGCAGCCCATTTAACATCTCTAAACACGGACTTAGTTATGCATTATTTGATTATTGGCCATGAATCGCCTAATGTTGGGCCAAAGTCCATATGATTATTCTTTGAGATGATCTGGTGCTGGATTTTGTTGGGCCTGAAAGCCCATATTTAAATTATGCTTATAGTTTCCCCATCTTTCCCTACACCACAATAGTACGCGCGGGTTTAGGGTTTATCATCGTCAAATGGGGAAGAAGAGGCCGAAGCTGGTGTTACCGCCGGAGCTTCCGCCGGAAGTTCCCGATGATGAAATTGAAGTTTCCCCTGAGGATGTGCAGTTCGTCCAAGATAATTCAGAATACGCTGGCTTAGTTTCCAAATTGGACACTCATTCCATCACTAAGTACGCATCATATTTTTCAAGTATTTATTTTGTTATGCAAATTAGATATTGCTCCATGCTATCTAAAACCCGTGAAATTCAGGTATGTTTCTAGAGTTGCTGATGCGAACGAAGGCGCTTTAGAATCATTATACGAGAAAAGATTGAGACGGAAATTAGAAAATGATAAGGAGAAAGAGAAGACCACATTGGAGGTGGATCCGGTTGATGCACTTCCGGTTAAAACTCTGGATGGACAGCTTGTTTATCGCAGAGGTGTTTCATTTTTGTTTCTTTTAACTGAATATTAGATACGAATTTTATTTTCGGATGTTCGAGTGGCAATATAAAAGTTGTTTCTTCTTCATAGCGAAGGAATCGAAACAGGCCGAAGTGGAATCCAAAGAAGATGAATCCATTAGCGAGGATCCTGCTTTGGTGAAGTTGACGAAACCAGAGAAGCGTTTGAAGCAAAAGAAATTGAGGAAAGAGGCGAAGAAACAATCAAAGCAGGAAGTGCTACAAACACCTCAGGTTCAAGTATTGGTACGTTTCTTTAGCACAGCTTGTATTCTTGGCTTTGCTGACATGTGGTGGATATACTGCTTCCTTGTGTTGTAACTTGTAATCAGCACCAAACATGAAATGCAAAATGAGACTGTCGTAAGACATTTTTGGGATTCTTAAGCTGTTAAAAGAAATTGAATAGGAAACACTTAAATAATTGGTTCAAATTTCTTTGCATAATCTTAATTTATTTTAGATGGCGACAAACCAGTGTGGTAAGTCCCTTATATCCATGTTCAATAAGCATTATCTAAAATGTCATAGCTAAAGTAGGAAAAAGGTTCTGTTGTTATTTTCAGCTTTCTGTTTTTAGCCGTGTTCACTGAAGACATCAGACAAGTTTTAGATGCATTATGCTGTTTTTAATTTATCTTATGATACTGTTTGCACTTCTTATATCTTTTGTCTTCTGATTCAGTTACTATTGGAAATTTGAGCAAGATTTTTGCTTGTTTGTTATATAATCTTTCACAACACATAAGTGTGAAAGAGCTAATTTTAATTGTTCCTGAGTTAAAACTGTATTGCATATTGGCCAACAAGAAACAATGATACTTATATTAATTAAAGTATTAGTTTTAGTAGAAACCTCCTTTAAGTCGTAAGTAAATAAAAATTCAAATCAAAGTAAAAGTTATAAACCTTTATTATTATGAGGACTTATACCGTCCATAATACAATTTGTTCATGCATTTAGGATGAAGTGAAAAAAGAGCTGACAGCTGAAGAAGACAATGAGAAGAAAAAATATAAGCTTGCTGAGTTGGGAACTGCACTACTTGCTGATCCAGAGTCCAATATTAAGAATTTAAAAGAGATGCTCGAGATTTCAAAAGATGGAGATGCTGCCATTGTCATGCTAGGGTTGAAATCCTTGTTGGCTGTTTTTAAAGACATCATTCCAGGGTGAGACTTTTGACTTGCCTAAATATTTTGCCAATTGTTGGTTTGTATCTCGTTTCGATAGTAATAGGGATTACTTTCCTTTTCCAATTGTTGATGCAGCTACCGGATCCGGCTACCCACTGAAAAGGAACAAGAGATGAAGGTTTCAAAGGCTGTTAAACAAATGCGATTTTATGAGTCCACTCTTCTATCTTCGTACAAGGTTTGATATGCCACCTCCATGATTCCAGCCAGTGATGGCATATTTTTGTAATACACTCTTCTAAGTATTTTCAAATATCAATTCCTAAGCTACCCTAAAATAATGGTCTTGCTGACAGTGAATCTTTATTCCAATTCCAGTCATATGTTCAGAAATTGATAGCACTGCAGAAACACCCTGTTTACAAGCGAGTGTCTGTCCGTTGCTTGTGTATACTGCTTGCAGCTGTACCACACTTTAACTTTCGTGAGAGCTTGTTGTCTGCAGTTATGATGAATATCATCTCCCAAGATGATGTTGTAAGGTAGTTGGAATTATTTCCCTGTTCATTTCTTGAGATTTAGTGTTGGTTGATGTATTCAATCAATATCACAGTCATAGTAGTTGTCTGTTGTGTTTCCCACAAAAATGTATAATTTTAGGTGGTGGATTTGCTTGGTGGTGTTTCATGGTTGATGGTTATCATTTTATGCGATTTAGCTTTCCTTTCATGTGCTTAGTGGTTAGAGATCAGCATAGTTTTGTTTAATGAAAACAACTATAGGGTGGTGCACATGTTGTTAGTTGCTACTAGAGCATGCTGATATGAAGCCCTTAAAGTAGTATATAGCAGTTGCTGTATATCTGTCTTGCTGAATGATGTCAACCTAAACATCCTTGACACCTTCTAATGTGTATCTCAACATAGTTTTTTCGTGATCACATAACTTGGTCTTTTGATTTTGGTAGAAAAATGTGTTGTGCAACTGTCAAGTCACTTTTCATGGAGGAGGGGAAACATGATGGTGAGGCTACTCTGGAGGCAGTTAAAATGATTGCAGAACTTGTTAAATCTCACAACTGCCAACTCCATCCTGATTCTGTTGAAGTAAGGAATCTTCCCACAGCCTCAGAATTTATTTCATGCTCTATGCTGTTTATGTTTTCATGTATATATCCAGTGATCGTGATTCTTAAATTAAACGTGCTTGTACTCAAGACCCTGACACAGATTATTTTTTGCCAATTGCTAACAACCAGCCCAAAGTTATTGAGAGAAAAATGAAGCCCAATCAGGACTAGAACAAACACAATTTATGGCATGATTTTACCAAAATGTCTTAAAATGTAGTTTTCTGGATAATCATAACTTCAGATTTATTTTTAGTGTAACCCTAAATGACCTATATTTAAACATGATTCCAACCCGATCACTGAAATGTAGAGTGATCCTTATGGCTGCTATCCTGTTTCCCATTTTTCAAATTGCCTTTGTACATACTGACACCTTGTTTCAACATATGATGAGTACAAACACACTTCGAAGATACATGATGTCTTCTCTCTTCTTTGCTGTTGATTGATATGCCCTCCGTCCTGGCTAAAGCTTCCCATGCTATGTTTTCTTGGAGTTTAAAGAATGCTAATATAAAATGAGATGTTAGGTTAAGTGATTTGAGGATATGGGGACATAAATGTCCAAAAGGAGGGATTGGTTGGGACGCCCAAAATGGAAATATGGGAAGCTTCTGCTGGGACAGGGGGGGGGGGGGTGGGGGGAATAATATCTTGTATCACTTGCTGGGGAGAGGCATAATAAGGTTAAAATAAAGTTATACCTGTTTGATGGAATCAGATATATAATCCTACTATTTGTTCCTCTTTGTAGGTTCTGTTGTCTCTGTCATTCGATGAAGATCTTGTAAAATCAGAGAGAGAAGATAAGGATAAAAGAGCAAAAAACAAGAAATCCAAGAAGAGAAAAGGCTCGGATGAGCCAAATCAATTGCCTGATAATGAGAGGAAGAAAACTAAGAAAGAGATGATGTTAAAAACTAGGGAGGAGGTATACATCTCACCTCATGTACTTAACACTTGTTTGGTACGATTACTTTTACAATTGGAGGCTTGCAGGTAAATGCAGACTTCAAAGCTGCTTCATCTGGTCAAGATCCTCAGGAGCGAAAAAAGATGCAGACGCAGACACTTGCAGCTGTATTCCAGACATTTTTTCGCATCTTAAAGCATGCTATACAGCCACCGTAAGTATCTTTATAATGATATGTGGAAACAATATGCAGGAAGCTTATTTTATTTGCCTTGTGTAGCTGAAAGTTAATAGCTCAACAAGTATTGGATGAAGTTTCATCTTAGAACAGAACTGTTCTTTAAAATTAAAATGTAGCTGAAAAGTTATTTCTCTGGTTATTGATAATAAAGTTAGTTATATTATATGTAAGTTAGTTTATAGTATAGTTTATTATTTTGTTACATCATGTGAAGAAGTTGTGAAAGCTAGTTATATATGCAGATTTTTTATTGTTGCTATAGAAATTTGTCGATGACATTGTGTTAAAAATTTAATTAATGGAAATGGGTGTTTGCAAACAATATTATATAGTGAATATCACCTTTTCTTATGAAAAGCTATGAAGAGGGCAGCATTTAAAAAAAAAAAAGAAGTGATTTTGCCCCATCACAATCAGTTGCAAACACCACGTCAATCTTGGTTGATTATCCTAGAATTTGTAATCAATTTCATGTTTTGAGATGCCCGACAGCAGATTGTGGTCTATGCACAATATCAGCCATATTTGGCAAAAAAAAAACATTACTTCCACATTATTTCAGTGTTCATTTATTAATTATGTGTCAGACTATTATCCAAAGGTAACTTCTGTTTCACTCATATCTTTGATCTTTTGTTGCTCAGATCAGAAGATTGTTCTGTATCTGGTGCATCAAGAAGCCATCCACTTCTTGCTCCATGTTTAAATGGAATTGGGAAGTTTTCTCATCTAATTGACTTGGATTTTATGGCCGATCTCATGCACTGTTTGAGAAAACTTGCTGGCAGTGGCAGCAGGTTAGGAGATTCATCTGGAAATTCTTCCTGTCAGTTAACAGTGTCTGAACGCTTACGTTGCTGCATTGTCGCTTTTAAAGTGATGAGGAACAACCTGGATGCACTGAATATTGATTTACAGGAGTTCTTTGTCCAGTTTTACAATCTGATACTAGAGTACCGGCCTGGAAGGTACACTAATTGCTGTTAACTGTAGTGCTTCTGAAACATGCATTCAAAATTAATCTTTTCTGTATCATTTATAGAAGAAGGATTTTATCTGATTAGTAGCTTACTGCTTTGATGGTTGCTTATTTCCTCTTATGGTGCTTTGTTTAAGTAATTCTGCTAAAATAGAATGAGCTTAGTAAGAGTTTTTCTATTCATATTCTGCGTCACTAATCCAGGTAACGTAAAAGGCATTTTAGTTACCTTGTCAAATGTGTTTTTAATTATCTACTTTTTATTTAGTTTGCGCTTACTTGCATATTCCTCTGTTTCTGAACCATGATACAATTGTATTTGTCTGGAAGGTAGCATATTAAGAATATGATGTCATTCAACTTGTTGGAATTGATGCTTCATATTTTGCAAATACATGATTTTCATTTGATTATTTTAGGGTGTATAAGCACACTGTGTCTATTTCAACTTTTTTTGTTCCTGAGTTCTGCAGAATTTTGGAGAGAACAATGTATGGTCTATGTATTTTCTGAGCTTCAATTGCGACATTTTTGCAGGGATGAAGGAGAAATGTTGGCTGAAGCTTTGAAGATAATGTTGTGTGATGATAGACAACATGATATGCAAAGGGCTGCTGCCTTCATAAAGCGCTTGGCTACATTTTCGTTATGCTTTGGCTGTGCTGAGTCCATGGCTGGTGAGTCTTTAGCCTGTGAAACATAGTCAACCACCATTAAGTTTCATTTCTACATTATAATTCCTTGTTTTTTGGGAACAAATTTCAGCGTTGGTTACAGTGAAGCATCTTCTTATGAAGAACATCAAATGCCGTAATTTGTTAGAAAATGATGCTGGAGGTGGATCTGTTGCTGGCGCCATATCCGTAAGCCCCTCGAATTAATTTGAATATTAATGCTGATATTTAATTTCTCTTTTTTCCGGTCTGATAGTAATTGATTTCATTGCAGAAATACCAACCTCATGTGATGGACCCTAACCTTAGTGGTGCACTAGCTTCAGTTCTATGGGAGCTTAACCTTCTAATGAAACATTATCATCCTTCCATTTCCTCGATTGCTACGAGTATTTCAACAATGCACACCTCTAATAACCAGGTTTATCATTCCCATATCTCCCCACAACAAGCCTATTTAGAATTATCTCAGGAAAACAAGTCTTTCGCTCCGTCTAACGATACTAAAAGAGCAACAAACAAGAAAAGGAGGGGAAACGACTATGTGCCTTTTAAAGTTGGGCCAGGCCTCGAGATGAGCCAAATTGATGAGAATGACATCAGGAAGAAGCTCGGTGAGCATTTCTTGTTGCTCCGTGGTATCCAAGAAAACGAGAGATTAAGGTCCGAGTTAGAGCATACGAAAATGTCGCTCGACCTTTATGAAAGTTACAAAAACAAGAAGAGGAAGACTAGGTAGATCGAGGTGAGGCAGGCTGCTAATTAGGTCTGCCGTGGGCAAATTTTGAACTTCTTTGCCTCCGAACATTTATTGAAAATCAAGAATTTTGTTTAATATATTAAGGTCTTTTCCAACTTCTTAATATTTCTTTTGCCTTTATTAGTTTTTTCAAGAATTTCGCGGGGCTCAATCGACTTTTTGTCACTATAATTCTCCTTTTTTGATGTATATTGCATGGAACAATTGCAAAAGATTGTCCGAACAGAGAAGGTAAAAGCTTTTTACTTGGTTGAATTGGTTAAAGTTTTGTTAAATATATGAGAAAACTGGGACTAGTGTGATCTATTTTTTCACTTGGACCCCCAGGTAAAAATAATTGGCGTTTTAGGAAAATGAAAAATTACCTATTTGAGAAACAAATCTAAATGTCTAACAGACCATTAATTGACATTTTTATTTATGGGAGTACATATTGCTCTTTTGTCTACATATTATCGAAAAAAAATTAGATGATAAGATGTTAATTTCGACTATTTGACAATGATATTAACATATTTTGACAAGTGTACGTTTTGGTTTGTTGGTTAGTATTTCATTATGGGTTAATGGCAGGGATTGGGGAAAACGATGTAATATTATATGATGGTTGTTTGGAACTTTCATCTTTTTCCATCATGTAGGGTGTAAATTGAGGGGAGAAAAAAAGGAGAAGAAAATATGGAAATTTCTTACTCAACGCAGACCTCCAAACACCAGTTGAATTTTTTTGGATTACTTTTTATGTTTCAGTGTGTATTTTACCTCAAACACTTGAATTCAAAACTATGGTGAGATTGAAAATTATACATTTAACACAGAGTGTGACACCAAAAAGATGACACAAATGATATCAAGGCTGGCTGGACAAATTCGACACTTCAGTTTTTTTTTTTTTTTTAAACTAGTCTCAATGAGCTCAGATTTGGAAAAAAATATGTCATGGGTAGAATATTGAAGAATAATTAGAAAAAGAGGCACACTAACATATTAAAAATTCGCGGGTCTTTAATCGGGTCGGATTTGGTCATTTTTTTTAAAAAGAAATTTCGCAACTATAATTTCAGATTTTTTCGCTTCCAAGTATGTTACAATTTGGGCAAATGCGTGTTACTAATAGGCAAAATGTGTATTACGATCAGATTAAATGTTGTTTTCTTTATATATATTTATTTGTTTTTGTAGAAATAATATTTTTTCATACAATCTAATAAAAAATATGTGTTACTATAAAAAAATATTATTTTTTCATAAATATTTATGAGAAAACAATATATTTTCTTATAGTAACACACATTTTGCTCTTGTATTATTTGAAAATTATTTATTATATAAAAATAAATGAATATATATAAAAAGAACAACATTTCATAAGATTGTAACACACATTTGCTCCTCAGTTTGTGTGACAACATGGACAAATGTGTATTACAATATGATCAAATACGTCTTACTGTAAGAGAAAATGTACTTTTATAAGAATAAATATGTGTTTTTTAATTTAATCATCATTCATATATTAACAATTTTTTTTACTATTTTATATGTGTTATTATATAAAATAATAATTATTTCTATAAAAATAAATAAATATTTAAGAAAAATAATATATTTTTTTATGGTAACACAAATTATTTTTCTCTTATATTATGTTAAAAATATTTATTCTATAAAAAAATGAATATATGCAAAATAACAATATTTTATAATATTGTAACAAACATTTGCTCTAATAATAACACATATTTGCTCTCCAGTTTGAGTTACCATATGGGCAAACATGTGTTACTGTAGGATAAAATGTATTTTCTTAGAAACAAATATATTTTTTTAATTTAATCATCATCCCTTAAAACTAGATATATTGATTCATATAATAGCACACTTTTTACTATTTTATATATGTTATTATAAAATAAAATAATTGTTTATATATAAATAAAATAATATTTTTTTATAATAACTCATGTTTAGCCAAAAGGTGTCTACGTGCAAGTGTACACGATCGTTATTGCAATGACAAGCTTAACCAAGTTTATTTTATATCGAACCCAAAGGAGAAGGGGATTTGTAAGGTAAGACTGTTGTTCTTGATTAAAAAACACAAAGCAAATAAAGGGGATTTGGTATCTAATGTCTCTACTAGTGCGTCAAACTTGTAAACTACCTATCACCTTGGGTTGCAAAGTGAGCGAGTGTGAGAGGTATGTGCTAGTGTACTATCCTATGTTTCATATGGTGAGGTATCATTTTCTCATGCCATGGAATTGTGTACAATCAATTGGTAAGCCACTCTAACATGCAAAAGGTCTCCCTAATAACACATTAAAGCCTCTAATTGTTCTTCCTATTCACTAAGTATAGCTCTCACTATCTTAGGAATTTAATCAAACACTATGCATGCATTTGGCCTAGTACAAGAAGATTTAGGAAAATAGGTCAATTCTCATTGAGACTATCTCCTAATGGCCCTTATGATCAACTACACATACAAAATATTCATACAATCCATCAATGTAGAGAATTGATCATACAACAATTCATAGCAATCAAAAGATCAACATAATCACCATACTACTCCATAGGAGTCATACACCAACACAAAAAGGGATTAGCCCATGGCTAATATGGTAAACATAAAAGAAATTGAAACAATAGCTATCATCATTATGCAGGAATTATACAAAGTATTCAAGAATTTACCTATTACAATTGGAATTGAAAAGATACAAGATTACCTCTAGAAGCTAGAAAATGATCCGACAATAGAAATTGAAAATCAATCGGTAGAAATGTAGTTTGAGCTATGCTAAGAATGCAGGAGAAAACTGATCGTCGATCCAAACGGTAGATCACAAGTAATCATCGAAATCGTAAATGGAAATCTAAGAACACCACTTGGAAACTACCTCTAACTTCTCCTAATCTAGTGA